>BCLG01000217.1:179866-198510 GCA_001602295.1 Zoysia matrella
TGTTTATGCGTTTTCTTAAAGCGTAGTAGATATGTTTATGCATATGCAACGTACTTCTGCTGGTCATTTTCATACAGCCTCTAGAAGGTAGTACGAAACAGCGAGTGAACTGCTAGTCTAAAAAGCAGTCAATGTCAGTACTCGCAGCAGCTTCAGCTGAACTGATCCATCACCGAAGCTTCAAAAGAAGATAGATACTACTATTAAATATATATATATATATATATATATATATATATATATATATATATATATATGTATCTATCTACTAAATATGTATATTTATATATAATAAATCATAAAACTGCCATGCATGGCTGGGCGACATGAAATTCCTGGCGCATGACGAGACGATCAGGGACACGAAGAATATTTCGCTTTCCGATCGAATCAGCAAATGATCACGACCTCGATCGGTCCGGCCTACCGAATCGGGTAGAGTAGCTAGCCAGTCGCTGACGACGGTTGTGTATGGGACTAACTGTGCTTCAATTGGTGTTTGCAAAGGTTGTACGTAGGCTGCGAGCAGACAGGAAGAGATGTCTTAACAGAATCCTCGCTTTATTGAACCTGCTGTTATGCTTGGTAGGAGTACATGCAAGATTGCAAGTAAAGCAACGCGAAAATGCATTAAAATTTCAAAGATGAACATCATTGACTCGATTCAGCTTTAAGCTATGTGTGAGATGTAAAAATTTACTTATATTATAATGTGTATTTCAATCCATACTCATAACAGAGACACTGATCGTATCATGCATATTGTATGTTGTCCTTAGTAAAAAACCACAGGATCGATGATCAGAAATGTGATGAATTGGATGGCATGAATAACTCAAATTAACTGAATCGTGAAGATTAGCATAATGTGTGGTGAATGATCCTGTCGCAGTCATCATCTGAGGGAATATGGGGTTCTTTAGGAGACCTGCTTTCGCTAACTCCAACGCAGTCCACCATTCTTCATTTCTTCCTCCTTCTTCTTCTGTGGCGACGAGAGAGAAGGGAATAAAGCGGCGGCTCCCACAGCCCCTCCTCCAGCCTACGCAAAAATATCCCATCATCACTCCCCGGGCCCATGCACGCCCTACGCAGATCACTCACACACGGTCATGGCGTCTGATCCGCCATTGCTGTCCTTCTTTCCTTCCTTGGAGCAAGGGAGGTGAGCAGCAGGTCAGGTGTAGTGGAAGGGACAATGTGCTGACAAAAGATGGAAGCTGGAAGCTTGCTAACTCAGGTGCACATGCTTTGGTCTGACAGCCTCTAGCTAGGTAATTTGTGTCTTCGAGATTCGCTCTGATCAAAGCATGGAGGACACTGTTATTGAGCACTTCGATTCAGTGCAGGAATTTTGACGAGGAATTCAAGCGAAATTCACTCGAAGTAGGAGTATTACTAGCTCAGTCTCAGAGAAGGATCTTGGAATCAAACGTTGAGGCGTTAGGATCTTCCTTCCCCATAAAATACGCAACAAATCAGTCAAAAGAAGGAGGGAACAGTTCGTCGAGGCCCAAATAGAAGATCGAAGCCTCTGGCAGAAGGCAGGGCTGCTAGCTGGATCTGAGCACGAACTCCGATGCATACCGGTCGATGACTGCGATTGTGAGACAGGGAGATGCCCTGTTCGCGACAAAACAAAAAGCCCAACCACACAATTCATAATCTGAAACTGGCGATCTCGTCCCGTCCGGTCCTGTAAAAGCAGAGCAGCTTCAGCTTCAAGCTTCCCATCCGTTGGTTCAGATGGTGTCCTGTGATTTGACAGGCTACGCTCCACGTCTTTGAGCGCGTGTTTGATTGTGTCAGGGATTCAGGGCGTATGATGACAAGTTGGTAGCAGTTCTTTTTGACTGACTTAGAGATGCAAGTGGTACCCGTGAGAATCAAAAGTAATTCAAATTTTATAGATATTTACGGATTACATGGAAACATCATGGGATGGTAAAATGTTTTCAAGAATTTTTGACACTAGAATCTCTCTTGTGAAGCTTGTTCTAGAATTTGTTAAGTTCTTAACTGGATCAAGGAACATTCAAATTGTCCTGCCAATTCTTATGTGAATCGATAAACACAACTTGGTTGGTGTCAAAGTTCTGGCGGGTCTAGTCATTCAGCTCATGCTCTTCCACGTCCTGAATCACTTCGAGTGTCAAAGTTCTGGTCTAGTCATCGACCCATGATCTCGCCAACTGCATCCTCCCTAAACAGTTCCCATCATATTTTTGTACGCACAGATGCATCGACATGCCACGATCTGCAGAGCTCACACGGCTGTAAAGGACGGAGCACGCTCGCAGTTGCAGGGCTGTGCAGCGGGCGCCTCGCTGAATCTGTGCCCATTTAGGGCTGGGTCACAGGAGCGCGAGGAACGAGCCACCCTCAGTTAGGCCTCAGGCTGCCTGCCCTGGACTGTATGGGCTCGGTTATGTGGGAATATAGATCGCCAAACGGGATGTGATTCCTGTGCGTGGAAAATTTGACTCGGCCCAAGTATGGCAAGGAGCTACGGGCTGTGCTTGGATCGAGAGGTGCAGCCCGATTAGTGCACCAAATTAAAAATTATTAAAAAAATTATATGCAATTATATAAGATGTTATTGTCTAAAGTTAAAGTAGATATTTCAGTTTCTTTAGTTTATGAGTTTTATTCCTATTTTTCACACCTATTTTGCATCATTTAGTATTGATTTTATTCTAAATTAGCCGCTATGTTACATAGGCTACCATGCCAAATAGACCGGCCGGCACTAGAGATTTCAATTCTTGCCCATTTAATACGAGAGCCTTTCAATCTTTAACATTTAATACATAAACCCTTTAATTCTTACCACGTTTTTTTCTTCCAAATATACAATTTGGCTTCTTCTCCAACCACAGTTGCGCACTAGGCAGCAGTGGTGGGTCGCCGGCGCCGGTGCTTGCGCTGGGCAACGGCGGCACACGCCTGCCAGCGCGAGCCTTTAGATCACTCTCTTCTGCCGCTCGGCAGACGGTAGAGCAACGCCAACAGATGGGTCAGTAGGTAGCCATAGCCCATCCGTCGGCGTCTGATCTACCCTCTACCGCTTGGCAGAGAGCACCCGGATCCAATCCCTTGACGTTTTCTAAATGGACTCTGACAACCTTATTATTTCTTTTCTGTGGCGACGAAGCCTGAACCATTTTACATATCCAAGACGTTGCAATTGGCAGCTCCATAGTTAGGCAGACTCGATCAACATCTTATAGTGCAAAACTCTGTTAATCTAGTACTACTGCGGGGTAGAAAAACGAACGTTTAATAAACAGTTCCTTGGAAACAGTAGCAGCAGAAAGTCAAAAGTCAACTTCTGCCCACCCTCTCTACGAGATCGCGAGTGCTTTCCCCCCCGCACTCCACTGACGAATTCCCCGACGCGACGCGCAGGGCTCCGGCACTAGTTCTCCTCTTCAAATCCAATCCATTTACTCGCTGCGCACATCAAGGCAGGAGGAGACCGATGGCCGGCGCCGACGGCCAGCAGCTCTCGCCGCTGCGGGACGCCAGGAGGTGGGCGTGGGCCGCCTCGTTCATGTCGCGGCTGTTCGCTCCGGCAGCACAGCTGTGAGTCCATTTCTCCTCCGTCCGTCGCCAGGGCCGCTCTTTGCGACGCGACATGCACGGTTCTTCCTCCCGACCATAGTTGTTAATAAGTTTCTGGCCTCTGCGTATATACCGATCGATGCAGGCCAGCCGAGGAGGACGGCTTCAGCTGTGGCGGCGGCGGCGACTCGCTTTACCGGAGCGTCAGCACGGTGGAGGACGACGGCGAGCTCGGGGCGGACGCCGACGAGCCGGAGGAGCAGCTCCTGGCCGCCGACGAGGGCGAAGACCCCCGCAGGGCGAGAAGCGTGTGCGCGCGCAGCCTCAGCCACGGCGCCGTCCAGCACGCCATGAGCAGCACGGCGCACGAGCTCAGGCGGCGGCTTTCAACCGACGCCGCGCTGCCGCTGACTCCCGCGACGGAGAATAAGGCGGAGTCGGAGCCGTTGATGTTCCGCCGCCAAGAGGCGAAACGGGCGAACGACGTGGTGGAGGCGATTGATAACCATCCTTTCGGTTGCGGGCGGCGGGAGAGGGAATCGTCGTCGCTGCTGCTTCTTTCTTCGTAGTCCTCTGACGGCTGAAGAAAAGGAACTCGCCGCGGAAGCGAATCCCCTACCGCTCTGATCTCTGTCGGCGGATGTAGGGCAGAGCGGCAGACGAATCCCGCGCACTCGCAGCTACTCTAGCTGATTAACTGAATAAGCCAAAGGATGCTCCTAGCCATGGTTGATATCTGGGAAATAAAAATACCACACAAGTTACCAACATGTGTGGTGCCAGTTTCTACATGTTACGGATGATATGATTCAAGAGCCATATCAACTGAGTGTTTGATGTGTGTGTATACATAACCAGCGAGAGCTGAATGAATGTTTACTCAAGGGGCAGATGTACTGTTCATTGTAATTCAGGAGCGTATAAGCTGAACGAAAAGACCTTCACCAGAATTTGTGCCTGATACTCTGATGAGATGAATCTACGTTTCTCCCTGAACCAGTGCTATTGTGAACGCCTCAATCGATCCTTATTCTCTGGTTCAGAGAAGAAAATACAGAGTACTGCAGCATCTGGTACAATAAAAAAGAAAATAAACAGTCTCTTCAATTTATTGTACATCTGCACTGTTTATGTGTTACTGTAACAGTGAATCTAAAACCCCTATCCAAATTCCCATCTATGTTCCTAAAATTTTCTCTACTGACAGGATGCGAACGCCCCAACTAAGAGTCCGGTAACCTGTTACGCCGCATAGGTTATTTTTTAGCCTATCTCCGCGCACCCCCCCCCCCTCTTTCCACCTACTAGGCTGAATTATGCTCTATTGGACCACGCATCAATTCGTTGCCTCCCTTCAATTGAGCCACATTTCACGCCTGGCCAATGGGCTTCAGCCGATTGGGCTGTTGCATCGTGGGTCTGAGTTGTAATCAAACCTGATTTTAACTTCAACTCATTTTTTCTCTTAAGCTGTAATTTATTTTTTAAATCTGTTTGAACCATCATAATCTTTAGAATTAATATGAGGAAATAATATCCCATATGAATATAATATTTTAAAACATTCAAAAAATTTTAGTATTCCATTTTAATGAATCGAAAGTTCTAATACTAAGATTTAACTGTTTCAGTAGTGAAAATACAAATAGTACATTTTTTCTAAAAAAAAATCAATGAATGCATGCATGGGTGCAATATGAAAGGGAAATTTAAAAATAAAATTAATTTTTTTAAAAAAAAAGGGAAAAATAAAACTAAAAAGAATTGGATGTTGTAGTAGTTAGATTAAGTTCTTCTAGTGGTGAAATTAATTGTCTCAGTAGTAAAGTTCAATTGTTCTAGTGGTAAAAATTAATAAATTTAATAGTATAAAATAAATTATTTTCAAATATTTTGATGATGCAAGCATGCACGCAAACTAGAAAACAATGATTGAGAATATTAAAAAAATAATGTATTTTAAAATAAAATAGAAAAAAGGAAGGCATAAGACAAGAGAACAAATGGTAGACAGAAATATAAGAAATGCCACTAAAATGAATACATGGATCTAAAAACTCGGAAAAAAATTAGACCGGGGATGTACTCTGTATAAGAAAAAAAGAAAATATAAATATAAAATAAAATTGCCAGTGGGCTCTGGGGGCTGAAAAGAAGGTCGACCCATCAACCTGCTGCGGCCCAGTTGGAGGAGGCGTGGGAGTGGTCGGAGGGAGGTTTTGTGTTGCGGTGGGTGGAGCCGAAGATTCCCGCCCAGCTAGGGGTATATTTGCAAAATATTAGATAGTGAGCAGAGGTTGCTAATTTGCAAATGAGGGCCCTATTTGTAAATAGTATCTAAGAATAGGTCGTACTGTAAAATGACAACTGGCGTCGGGCAGAAGATGTCGTTGCCTGCTGTGAGTCGTCGATCGCCCCTCAGCCCCGTCGCCCAGCCTCGTACACCCGCACGAGCCTTCGTTGCCTGCCAGCCGTCCCGCGTGCCACAGCTTGATCCCCACCTCTTCAGGTGACCGTGTTATAAAGCGGTGCTTTAAATTTATTTTTAAAGATTTTTTAATGTTCTTTTTAAAAAAATTCTAGGTATTATCTTCTAGCAGATGCTTTATAACTGCTATTTATAATTATTTTAATCCTCTATGTCAATTCATCGAGTACCTCAAAGTGGCCTGGCCATCCTGATCACCTCCACGCTGCCAAAAAAAACTTGCTGGCAGCATCACCGCGCCACGGCCGGACGCGCCACACGTCAAGCAGGAGAGATGCGGACAACCTGTCGCCAAGGCAGAGGATGACGGGGATGAGTAGCACGATGCCCCTGACATGGACTTGATGTCGTCCCTGTGGCGCCTGTGGCGTCCTTGACGCTTCCATGGGCGGGAAGTCAGGCAGGGGCAGAGCGGTGCTGGTGGCGGGTAGTGGAGTTCGGCAACATCAGCGTGTGACAGTGTTGAGGGTGAGTTCGGCCGCTGCCGCTGGCTCAGGAGGATCCAAGGGTCCGTCAGGCCATGCCTGTTGGCGCATCGACACTCTCCTTGAGGATCATCACTATCAAGGTCGACCTCTCTCCCGCCTCCTCCTCACCGGCGCTGACACAGCTTCCACAACATGGACATCAAGCTCACCATCCTCTAGCCCGTGTCATCCTTCCAGCTCAACGGCGGAACTGAATAGGAAATTTAGGAGGGGCCATCCATCCGCTGCATACCGTTGTGATCTTCCTGATGCAGCCGAAGCGTTGTCGGCATGTCTCTCATTACGGTTCGTGACTAGGCGAGCGCTCTGCTAAGGATGAGTGCTCACAATGGCATCATCTGTACCTATGCAATGCTCTAAATGAGTCGTATCTATGTTGATGGTTTGCTTTGGTGTGTGTTAGCTCAGTCAGCTGTAAGGTTAGATTACTGTTTTTGTTCTTGTAGGAGCAGAAAAAAAACGTGCTTCGCAGCTAGCCAAAGATACAGAGTTGATACTCATCAATATAGAGATGAATGTGCTTAGCATGCTGGACAACTGCAATGAATTTATGCGGCTTGTGTATTGGACAACTAAGTCCGTAAGTATGTAAATTAGATTGTTAGATCGGTCCAAAACTATCAAATATAAACTAAAATCTCTCAACCTTCTATTATTAGTACGTTAATAAATTAGATGATTAACCTACAACTAATAATCATTTACATATCTAATTATTTACATATAAAGAGGGGGCCAAATGGGTGATCTTTTAAGAAATTCCAAATGTTAGTGGGGCCATGGCCCCCCGCTCACTTCATTCTTTTCGGCTCCCCGTATTGCGCCTTTCACGCGTGGAGGAGGCGCTTCAGTGACCGCACAACGAGATCCAGCCATAGGCAAATGACGCAGAGCGACGAGCGGGAAGAAGGCGTTGTCCTACCACCCCAAATCGATAACACAACATAGGATATAGTATCATCCTTGGTGCTGGAAGTATAAAGCACTAATGAAAAGATATAAATGATATGTAAAATTTTTTAAACGCTGTGTATTTTTAAAGCACAGTATCTTCATATTCTGCTAGAATATCTTCATATTGTATAATGCTAGATATAAATGATATGTAAAATTTTTTAAACACTGTGTATTTTTAAAGCACATCTTCATATTCTGTTAGAGTATCTTTATATTGTATCATATTGTATAATGCTACTAGTACGTGGTTTACAGCAGCTGCTGGGAGCCTGGGACACAGCGCCCGCACGGATCCAGACCCCACCGCCTCCCAGTGCCCGCGCGCGGACAACGGCCGCGCTTGCTGGAGTTATCCTTGTCCCCCTCTCCATCCCCGCAACCCACGCTCCGCGCCCGCTCCTCGAGGACCTCGACGTTGCGGCAACGGGTTCCGTCCCCGTGGCGCCGCCCCGTTACGTTGTGACCTGTGGTCAGTAGTAGTAAGCACGCATCGCATTCTGCAAGCCCGATCGAGGTGGCCTGAGCTCTGGCTCAGCATCTACTAACCTCTCCAACAATGGCCGCAGCCACTTCCTGCCTGCCAGTAACAAACAAGAGCCTACATCTCTGTGACAAGGCTGCGTCACGTCATCGTGGACTAGACGGATCTGTGGCTATGTTTATTTGAAGTACACAAGGACAAATGACTCAGAACGGACAATTGGCACCAAGGTCAAACATGTCACGGTCTCGGTAACATACAAGATTTCGCAACGCTGTTGCATTTGCATCCAGACACTGTTCCAGGACTTACTATGTCACAATAACATATGGTGCTTTTTAGCTCATTTTCTGAAGATGGAATTTGCAAAACCGCAAGCTCCCTGACATGTTCTTGCAGGGTTAATAGTAACAGCTGAACGCTCATTCACAGATGGATCTTGCTACTCAGCACATCACTCGCTGTCCGCTCCCATCCTCGAACAGTCCAGTGCTTGGATTTGTTATTAATTTGTATTTGACAGTTTCGGCAATATCAGCACCTGCCGGATCTAGGTTTGTTGGTTTGCACCAGTCATGCTCTATGGTTGTTGTTAATCTACACCACAAATGAAAGCCAAAATCTAATGATACGGTTTACCACACGTGTCTTTATATAGCACCACGGAAGGGGCGGCATAAACACTCTAGCATAGGTCCGAGGCTAAGGCTTCCACTTCCAGCAATGGAGCTCACACCGGCAATGTCCGTGGCCGTGGCACTGATGGCCACCTTCGTCCTCATCGTGCTCAGCTCCGTCGCCTGGCAGCGCAGGCAAAGGAAGGCACTAAACCTCCCGCCGGGCCCGCGGGGGTGGCCGGTGTTCGGCAGCCTCGACCTGCTAGCAGGCGCGCTCCCGCCGCACCGAGTGCTGGCCGATCTCGCGGCGCGCCACGGCCCGCTCATGCACCTCCGGCTCGGCTCCTTCCACGTCGTGGTGGCCTCCTCCGCGGAGACCGCGCGGCTCGTCCTCCAGACCCACGACCTGTCCCTCGCCGACCGGCCGCCGACGGCCGCCGGCGCGCTCATGTCTTACGGCTACAAGGGCATCCTGCACACCCCGTACGGCGCGTACTGGCGCATGGCGCGCAAGCTCTGCGCCACGGAGCTCTTCTCCGCGCGCCGGCTGGACCTGTTCGAGCGCGTGCGCGCGCAGGAGACGCGCGCGCTGGTGCGCGGCGTGTTCGCGTGCGCCGGCCGCGCCGTCGAGGTGAAGGAGCACCTGATGGGATCCACGATGCGGAACGTCCTCCGCATGGCAGCCGGGGAGAAGTGGGCGGGCTGCTACGGCAGCGCGGAGGGCGAGGCGTTCAGGACCTCGCTGGACGAGGCGTTCGCGGTGACCGGCGCGGTGAACAACGTCGGCGAGTGGTTGCCGTGGCTGGCCTGGCTCGACGTTCAGGGTCTCATTCGACGGATGAAGCGGGTGCACGAGATGTTTGACCGGTTCTACGAGCAGATCCTCGACGAACACGTGGAGGAGCGGCGGCGGCGTGCCGGAGGCGGAACAGGCGAATTCGCGGGAAGGGACCTGGTGGACGTTCTGCTCCAGCTAGCAGAGGAAGACGATGGCACGAAGGAGCCTGAGTCCAGGCTCACGCGCGACGCTATCAAGGCCTTGATCCAGGACATCATCGCCGGCGGCACGGAGACCGCGGCGGCGACGGTCGAGTGGGCCATGTCGGAGCTTCTCCGCCACCCGGACGCAATGGCAGCCGCCACCGAGGAGCTCGACCGCGTGGTCGGTCGCGGGCGCTGGGTCGCCGAGCGCGACCTGCCGGACCTGCCCTACGTGGACGCGGTGGCGAAGGAGGCGATGCGGCTGCACCCGGTGGCCCCGCTCATAGGTCCGCACCACGCCTGCGAGAGCTTGGCGATCGGCGGGTACGACGTCCCCGCCGGCGCGCGCGTGCTGGTGAACGTGTGGGCCGTGGCGCGCGACCCCGCGTCGTGGCCCGACGCGCCCGACGAGTTCCGGCCGGAGCGGTTCCTCCCGGGAGGCAGCTCCGAGGGCGTGGACGTGCGCGGAGCGCACTTCGAGATGCTGCCGTTCGGCGCCGGGCGGCGGATGTGCCCGGCGTACAACCTCGCGATGAAAGAGGTGGCCGGGATGCTGGCGAACCTGCTGCTCGGGTTCGCGTGGCGGCTGCCGGAGGGCGTGGCGCCCGGGGACGTGAGCATGGAGGAGTTCGTCGGGCTGACCGTGCGCCGGAAAGTGCCGCTCGTTGCCGTGGCCGAGCCCAGGCTGCCGGCTCACCTCTACACCGCCGCCGACGACTAGTCGACGTTTATGCGTTCTTCAAAGTCGGAAACGACGTCGAGTCTCTTCCGCTTGGTGTCTAAAACCACACCTCAGTATAAACTTGGAACACCACACTGTTTCGAAAAATAAAATGCAATACCACGAACCGCGAGACTACGAGGAAATCAAAACGATAACACGTCTCACTATATAACTGGTGACATCGTAACCAATAACCTTCATTGTCATGTTGTACTACCTTGATCATCTACTTTTTAAGTATTAATTGAATACATGATATTACAGTTTTCTAAAATTTAAAATATAACATCGTGTCTTACACTTCATTGAAATAGATGGCTACTATATTATTAACATGGCAGTGGTATATTTTGAAACTCGTAAAATTATAATGCCACATATCTAACTATTTTTTTTACCGGCGTATTAGCCCCAGTAATTTGTCTACTATTTCCATTTGAGCAGTAGTGTTAGCATAGTAATTTAACCAGGAAACGAAGTGCTAGCAGCGGGATGATCTGTTGTGGAATTCAAGGAAAGCGCTCAAGAAAAACATGAACCCAATTGGTCGAGAAGAATTTTTTTAAAGCAACCCGAGAAGAGTTGCGAGTATGTTTCACAAAGCATTGAAAACCACACGGTTTATGTGGTTTTGATAAAATAGTCTGGTACGGTTTCTTTGATTTACCTTTTTGACATTTTTTCAAAAAGCTAAAATTTTGAAAAGAGAAATTCAAAAGCAGAAAAAAAGATCTATAAACATGAAAATCTGTCTTTTTACACTTATTTTTATGTAAACAAAAAGGTCAATAAATTTGAAAACTAGTCGGTAAACTTGAAAAACTGATCCGTTTACTGTAAAATTTCGATGCATTGTATTTGAATTTTGAATTCAAGCGATAAATCAAGAGTTTTTTTTTTGTTTTTGTGAAAACCATGAAACAACTGTGGGGTGATGTCATCGGCTTGATTGTTAGGTTCAACTTGATTGGAAGGAGAGATAAATGGAGAAAATAAGAGCATGTTCCTCCGCACCTGCCACATTGCCGCAATAAGAGCATTGATACTTCAACTCGATTCACTTCGAACCACACGATCTGAAGAAAAAATAGACTTCTGCATATTGCCTTTGCCTTTGACGGTGGCCACCGTATGTGGAAGACTTTATTTGATGATATTTTCATTCAGTGTTGGAATCAATCGATAAATGACATTTAGGAGCTTGAGATTTTGTGTCATCATTTATTTCGAGTACCGATTAGTAACATGCAACCAGAATAAAGGCACTCAATGGAACAAGTTGAGATTATTTTACCAGAATTGTCATTCTGGCCATTGCCAAATGTTGTTGGCAATGCATAGATATTGTTAATGAATCCCTAGAATGTAAATTTAAAGCGAAAAGCAGTGTCCTGTTCTCTTCAATAATGTGTACATTTAATTAGATAATAATTCACTTTACTAATTGTAAATTGGATCACTGTCCATATGTTTGCTTAAATCAGAGAGCTGTTTTCAGTACTTGTACACTGGATTTTTCATGCTGCTTCAGCTGCGAACTATAATTTAATATATACAATACTGTTAATGTCACTGTAACTATGCCCATCTAAATTAGTTCGAGAGCAAGGCTCGAACAGGTTCAGCAGATCATGGAGAATCCAGCCCCACGTCCTTCCCCTTGCAATTTTTTTATTTGCTTGTTATAGGTTCAATAGATCTTGGGGAGCTTGCCGTAGAAGCAGGGCTGAACTGAAAGTTACTAGAGCATTGTGAATATAAATTACAAATAATTTAAATTTGTTAAGTTCATAAAAAAATACATATATCATTTTTCATTAATTTTTTTATAGAAAATAGAAGTTAAATTGTACTTTGGAGAGCGTGTGTTGTCCAAAATGATTTATTTTTTAGAGCAGAGGGAGTATTTGAACTTTATCTGAAGGTAGATCTTAGCTGCTTAATCGCTCCGGAGAGAGCAAAGAGCACAAAACCTCTTGTCGAATGTATAATTTCTAAATTTGTGCAACTCACTGACTTTCAAAACTAAATCCTCATCGAACCACATTATTTTTTCTGTTTGCACCGTTCGATCATGAGGCTTCAATTAATTCTGACCGTTCATTTTACACCTTTTCATTTAATTTTTTTTGTTCCTCCCTCTTCATCTTCATCGACTGCCATCTCCATTTAAGCCCTGCCTTTGCTCAATCTAACCATCTCTCTTCCTCGATCCATACACGTCCTGTTACTTGATCCGCGGCGGCACCACCCCAATGAATATTTTGTTTAAATTTTATTAATAAACGCAACTAAAAAAACTTTGATATTTCAAGCAAATATGATTAATAATCATATGCTATGAGTTTAAATGAATTTTATTAATTAGTTCTCATATGTTTTAATTTTTTTATCTATTATAATTATTCCGTTTGAACTTATCTTCATCCTATTATAATAAATCATCATCACCATTATAAATTCCCGCGGTAACGCCTCGAGGAATCATCTAGTTATATTAATTGTTGGACTCGCTGTCTCGTCTGTAATCCCTTCTAGTAGCTTTGACAAAATCAATCCGGAGCATTACAAATTCTTGCGTCTGGCAGGTCTGCAATCCCTTCTAGTAGCTTTGATTTTAAACTAGAAAGCAAAATTTTACAAGTGTTCAAACAAGGCACTTCTTTGTACTAAGTAATATAAATTTACAGGTTGTTTGTGATACAAACGAGACCCTTGTCACAAGAATTCAAACCCAGCCTCTTTGTTTTTGATGTTTCCTTGATGCGACTTTTGGGAAAGTACACCGAAGTTTGGACAAAAATCTTGCAAATGCTGGACGAATCGCGAGCCCCATCTTTTAAAAAATTGTTCGGTGCTGTAGAGGATGCCGTGGAACAACGTCAAACTGAAAGCAATCATAGCACTAATATTTTTGTTGCCTTGTTCGGCACTAAATTTTCCCTGGCAAGGAAATGAATGCCCAGTGAAAGATTAGGCTGTTAGGAAGCTCACTCTTTTTTAAGAACTGAACTAAAAGTTAAAAAGCTCAAGCATATTTGGTGCGAGAAGCTAAAATTAGTAATAAAAATCAAAAATAAAATTACATCAATCAGCTTCTCAAAAATTCAAAAACTTCAGCTCAAACAAACAGACACCATAAAACTGAAAGCAACCTTCTTCACACATATGACCAACCATTCGCTTACACATGCTTATGGAATATTTTTCAAATCAACTAATCGGATTGGAACACGGCAGGTCTACAGTAGCTTCATCATTACTATAAATAGGGAGGCAGAGTAATTGAGCATAATCACCTCGACTTCATTCTTCCATCTGCCCTTGGTGTAACACAAGAACATCTACGAGCTACTCCTACTCCTAGAAGATGTCTTGCTGCGGTGGAAGCTGCTGCTGCTGCGGGTATAACTGCTACTACTACCGATCTTTCTGTTCATGTTTCATGAACCTGAACTGCTGACGCATGACAGATTGTTCAAAACAGTATTTTGCTGACGACATAACTCTGACAATATTTTCCATTTGATTCTGATTAAAAACGAAAGCTTCCAAACTCTGTTTCATGTTTCTGGGTACAGCGCTATGATCCGTGGATTCGCGGAGGAGAACCGTGACACCACAGCAGCCATGGTTCTTGGTGTTCCAGCTGAGAAAGGGTGCTGAATCTTGCCACCATTCTTTCTTCCACCAAGAACAGTTTTAGCACAACAAGAACACCCAGATCTCATTTCAAACAGCTCCACAACTTTTTGCAGGACCGTCGAAGCGTCCGAGACCGCCACCGAGTCCGGCGAGGCCGGCCAGGGCTGCTGCTGCTGCGGCGCCGGCTGCACTTGCAGCCCCTGCACCTGCTGAAGCTGAAGCACTTGCATCGACCCAAACTGCCTGTTACTGTGTGTGCACCGTTACTGCTAGTACAATAAGAAGCCATTTCTGCAATGGCTTGGATGATGTGAGAGACTGTGATCTCCTGCACTACCTTGGCTTGTGAAACCGGTGGCTTGGTCTGTGCTCTGACTTCTCGGTCAGAGTCGTCCAAGCTACCATTGTGTTCTTGTGATGAAACCGATGTGAGTGTTGTCACCTTGTGTCTGCATGTGTTGTGATATGAATTATACTTGGTTTGCTCATATGTTGCCGTGTCAATATTGCTTCTGTTGCTGGGATGGGTTTGGTGCAAATTCTGGTTTGGGCACTGGAATTCACATGAAATTTGCTTGGAAACACATAATTTCTCAACAAATGCTTAGCACTACTACCAAACATCATCCACACGATACCTGCTTCGGCCCGGTCCACGCTAAATCTGCTACTGGAACAATGGGCCCAAAGTGTGAGGCCTATATTGACTCGGCCCAACTCCGCCGGTCCGTGCAGCCCAGGGTGTCGTCGTAATACATCATCATGAAATTAATAAAAAAAAGTATAGCCTTCGATCCCCATCCGCTCCAGAGCCCCCTAGTCTTCTTCCTCCAGCGGCGGCGGCGGCGGCGGCGGCCACCATGGACAAGAGCATGCTCGGAGACCTGGACGGCCTCCCGGAGGAGGACAAGATGCGCATGGCCGCCATGGTCGACCAGCTTCAGATCCGTGACAGGTTCGTTCGGACCATACGTTTGCCTCCCTGACAATAACGCTTGTTGCGCCGCCTAGTCCCTGCTGAAATCCGCATCCTGATGTAGCGTGTTAGTATACGTTTTTGGTTGATTTTTTTCTTCTCGAACTGCCTGCGTGGGTGTGTTCCGCGTGGCTTAGCTGTAATCTTGCAGGCGCTCACGGCTATTTCTGTAATGATCTGGGTGCGCATGCGGGATGCGGAACAGCGGAAGCTTGATTTAGCGAAAGACCTTGAAACATTGATCGCTACGGCCCTCGTGCTGTTAAGCTTTTAGAAAATATTTACGTATGCTTGGGTGTGGTTATGCTGTGGTTGGATTGAAACTGTTGCGCTTGTCTAGATGCCTACTAGATTTATGTGATGCTGCAGCTTTCACGATTCAAATAAGTGGGGATTGATGTTAGACATTTTTGCGAGGCGGCAGTTGTCTGATTGCTGGATTAGCTGAAAGATACGCTTGTGACTAATAAACATATTGCTATTACTATGTACACTGATTTAGCTGATTATGCGAGGCTAATTGTATGAAAGAAAATCTTCTGGAGGCTAAGCATTTCCCTTCTAGTATATTGATGAAGTGAAAAATATAACATTGAGCAGCTCAGCTCTAATGGCAACCAAACATGTTGAGAACTGATGTTTTAAGCCTTTTCACAATCCTTTTCGTGATTTGTGATGGTGGATATGTGTGTTGATGCTGAGTTTTTTTAAGAATCTATTATGTGCTCTTTTCTGTGGCATTGGATGTTAGTCAGCAGTTCTAGCTATAGCCATTGTGGTTGTCCTGAGCCCACAACAATTGATGTATTTGTAGTTTCATATGAAGTCATTTGGTCGATGGAGAATGTGGTCAATTTATTTGTGATGGTAAAACTTAAAGAGTATGTTTATCCTTTGTATGAGTTCAAGCTGTTGCTGCTGCATTTGAGTTGCTCATTGAGTGGTTTAGGCCCTTAACTGTGCAGACAGAGGTAGCTTTGTGTGAATTCAGATGTTGGAGCTGGAAATGCATTATCGCCTTGGCCTTTTATTATTATCTATCAGAATTCAGAGAATCAATGCTTAAGGATAGTGTCTAAAATTGTCATCAGTTCATGTAGACTTGGTGAAGAAATTCATCGAGCTATAAACCATCTTGGTGACCCTTTTAAGCTGCTAAAGTGAGGTTATTAGGATCGTTCAAAGGTGCTGAGAGTGAATGAATAAATCCATTGGTAGTAGCTTTTACAGAAAGTTCTCATGAAAAAACTTTATTTTTGCATTTTACTGCTAATTGGCTCTTTGATACATTTGAAAATTTCAATTTTGTAATTGAAGGATGCTAACAAGTTTGCTTTTACCACGTTGCAGTTTAAGGATGTACAATTCCCTGGTAGAGAGATGCTTCACAGACTGTGTTGACACCTTCCGCCGGAAGACCCTGGACAAGCAAGAGGAGTCCTGTGTCCGCCGCTGCGCTGAGAAGTTCCTGAAGCACTCCATGAGGGTCGGCATGAGATTTGCTGAGCTGAACCAGGGCGTTGCCACACCTGACTAACTGAGATAGGCTTTGTTCCCCTACCAAGTTTCACCTTGGGAATCTTTCTCAGCGTCAATTTGTAACCCGTAAGATTTCAAGACTTCTTGAGATGGGAATGACTGCACCTTGTAAACCATCTGCTGAGTATCAAACTGAATAAACATGCTACTTATTGTCTTCAAGGTTACGTCACATATAGTTTTGTTGATTACATATCCTCTGATGGCTGGAGAAGATTAGATTACGATTTTGTTTTTATTACTTAAATGTGATCTTTGGTCCCAAAGTTCAATTTATTGTTGCAATACTTTTATTCTATGGAGCATAGACAACATGGTATAGTATCTGAGAAGTTGCTTTGCTCTTTTGAAGTATCTGCTTTGACAGCACAGAATGTTGGAGTTGGACCATGCAAATGAGCTGATCATGATATGAATGAGCGGATGCTTCAGGATGTTCTTGACAATAACAGCAACATGCTACCGGTAGGCACCACTGATGGTGCGGATCAAGCTGCCCATCGTCTTGCCATTGGAGGTTTGCAATGGTAATTGGTTTGGCGTCACGTTGCCCTTCTGCATCACAAGGCTTGCGCTTGGCCATCACCAGCGGTGCTCACCAAGTTGGCGTGTTGGCTTCTTTCATGAGGGCCAGGCGGTAGCATGGTGCCAATGGTGAAGCTCCAGCTCCAGGACAGCTTTGGGGCTTCAGAGCGTGTCGGTGCTGTACCTTGGTGAAGCTGCTTGTTCTAATGCGATTTGGAGCATTTACGAGTAGTACTAACAAATGGCAGCATCATTATGTCGGTACTTGGTGGTCAGTACTGGTGTTGGCATCAAGATTGGGGCATGATGCCTTTGCATCGTGGCACTTCTGGCCAGTGTCCTTTTGAGCTTGATTCACTGTGCTCTCTGTACTTGGCACCAAGATTCACAGGTTGGCATGGACTCATGGCCATGGGAACAATTGGGAGAATTTCTTGTGGTGCTGCATCTATTCCAAAGCAATGTGTGGTCCTCCAGAGTCTGGCCTCTCTCAGTTTTCTGTGTATTTGTTTTCTTCCAGTTTTCATCTGGACCATGGATGCCTGATCTGATTGCAGATCATGTTAAGTCACTTCTATTCAGTGCACTCATTGTGCAACATGGAAGATCTGGAACAGATCAGGCTATTTATCTTAACATTCTCACTAGAATCTCGTCGCTGTAAAGTGCAGCTCGTATCGAATCAGTTGTGGTCTTGTGGAGTCCATTGCAGTTCAGTTCAGTACTTCAGTGTTGATGCTGGTGCTCTTCAAGGTCATACATTTACCAAGTTCTTTTTTATGATGACTGAACCACAGTGGGAGAAGCAAGGGTATATAACAAATTTACCAAATATATATACGACACATCGAAGCATGTAAACTATGGATATTTCATTATCTTATAGATGACGAAACATACAGCTAAAGATCAAATTCTCGTTTCCAACCTGGAATTGAAATGCTAAATTCGAATGGGTTCCTTATTATCAGGAAGCTAGGAGCCTCGGACTGAAAATTTCCATGGAGTATTCTAATGCCACAAAACAAATCCACACTAGAGAATTCAGGAATCGCACAACATCGATCTCAATCCACAAACAAAAGGTCACATTCAGAAACCAATGCACAAACACAGCGGTGAAAAAGAAAGGACAAAAAGATTCTATTCACAGTTCATCACGGGCCGCCGCCGCATGTATCAACGCACGACGCCCATCTGCGCGGCGGCGGCGGCGACATCAATGCTCTTCTGGCCCGGGAGCGCGAGCATGGCGGTGTGGTCGAGGAAGTCCTTGAGCCTGGCCACGGCCTCGACGACGGCCCTGAGCTCGTCGGCGCGCGCGAACCCGCGCGCGCCGGCCATCCGGACGGCGTACACGTAGAGGGTGACGCACCCTTTCCGAAACTTGAACCGCGCCATCTCCGGCGCGCCGGGGGCCGCGCGGATGAGGCGCCTCCCGACGTCGCCGAGCGGGACGACGTGCGGCCACGCGGCGTCGGCCGCGGCCTTCATGGTGGCGGACTCGAAGACGAACACGGCGGCCTTGGAGTTCTTGGTCCCGAGCCCGAGCGTGAGCGTGTGCCACGCGTGGTGCGCCAGGATGGCGAAGTTGGTCGGGATGTACGCCGTCGTCGTCGGCGCGAACGCCAGCGGGTCGCCGCCGCCCGTCGCGCGGAG
>BCLG01000217.1:198540-213315 GCA_001602295.1 Zoysia matrella
GAGGAGGTGCGGGAGCTCCAGCGGCGCGGCGCGGCGCACGGTCAGCGCGCGCGTGACGATCTGCGCGCCGAAGCGCAGGCCCTTGACGTCCGCGCAAGGCGTGAAGTGCGCGTCCAGGGACCCCGCCGCCGCGCCGGCCTTGTTGGCCTTCTTGCTGGACGCCGCGTCGTGGCTGCCCTTGGACTTGGACCTGGACTTGCTCTTCGACGCCTTGGGCTCCGTCATTGTCGACGGTGGCTGGCAACGTGCTGGTTGTTGGTCTCTGTGCTATGCGTGCTGGTCTCTGGCCTCTGGCTGCAGAGGAAGAGTTGAGCTTGGAATTATCAAGAAGAGGGAGATGGAGGGAACAGGGGAGCTGGAAGGAGGTGGGGTTGGTCAGAGCAGTTAAGAGAGCGCGCGCGCACCCAAGATTTCTCCGAGTAGTATTTTTTTTCCTTATTCCCCTAGTATTTTTTATGTTTTGTGTTGGAATTCTTATGGTTTACTAATTTATGTAAAATTTCTCTATTTCAAATAGAGACTTATTAGATTTAGATCAAATTTTACAGAAATTTCATATGAATTTTCTATAAATTATTTTTATTTCACATAAAAATGTAATAATTAGAAAAAAGGTTTGGAACCTTAAGCTTCATTTGGAACGTAGAAATTTTATAGAAATCGGATCAATTTGATTAAAAAATTGTAGAAAACATGAATATTTCAATGTTTCAGAGCTATATGTTTTTATTTGTGTTGTCTCGATCACTCTTTTCAGGTCCAGGGAAGAAATCCCAATTGAGTGTGCAGGGGAAAATGTTTCTGAAGATTCCAACTGCACTGCAGATTTCCCTTTCCTCTTCCATTTTGTTTCTGAAGAATCTCTGAACCTGTTTACACAGACACCATCATGTACTCCTACTACTTCTACATGAAATGCAACTTGCCGTCTATATTCTGAAACTACTCCCACACTGCTACCTAGAGGCAATAAAAATTCTTCCAACAATAAAAATCATTCCTGCTGCAGATCAGTGTCCATGTCCTGCCCTGCTAGCCCGCAACAAACCACAGAGCGAACACACAACCTTTACCTGCACCCAGATCTGGGGCATGCAGATTGAGGCAATAACAAATCCCATCCCGTGGCTGGCGTCGCGTTAATCAGTGCGGTTTCATGTGCGCTCGGCACTGTTCCATGTGCCGCTGCCTAGCTTCCGCGTCGCCGTCGTGGCCTTCGTCCTCATGTGATCCCAAATTCCCCATAATGCCTTGCTCCCCTGTAATAGTTTGCAACAGGCTAGCAGCTTACTGCTGCATCACTGCTGGAGCTTATGCTGGAGATGATTGCAGATCGTACCCATCGCATTGCGGCGAAGGATTTTAAGCTCTCATGGCTATCTTTTGGAACGTAGGAATTTCAAAGGAAAAGCACAGAAAATAGAAAGTTTTATTTTGTTCCAAAGAAGACTTTAATGTAAGTAGTATTTTCATATATATTATGCTGAAATTTTACAGAAATCAGTTTAATTTATAAAAAAAATATATCAAACAGATGCAAAGAATGACTTTGTTTGTAGGTCAGTAGCCCAGTTCTCGCCGGAAGAAGAAATTCAGGACAACGCTGCGGTGCTAGGCAACATAAAAAAAAAAGAAGGGGGCGGGGGGCGGTGGGGCGATGAAGTGAAAGGCCTTTTGCAGGAGCGGTGTCTAAGTGGCCTCGGTGGTTCAAGTGCAGCACTTGCCCTGCTTCAGAGGACCGTCCTTTTTTGTTATAGAGAACTCGCCCTGCTTCAGAGGGCAGAGGGCATGCTGCGCCGTGTTGTAAGGCAAACGTCTGATGAAGTAAGTCTTACTACTACTCCCGCCATGAGGTCTGCTGCTAGGAGTACCAAGCTAGCGGGCCCAAACTCGGTTTCGTCTTGTTCGTGGCATGTCAATGTCGGAGCGGCGCACGCGCGCCGCTCGAATGGGACGCCCACTATGATCGGTATATGTAATCAAGCGTTTTATGTTCCTAATCAACCCCTTTCCTTGCGTATAAGAAGCGGCCGGGCAGCGCGAGTGGCGGCAGAACCAGTCGGACCATGCCGGTGCGCGCGAGAATGCCGGCCACCTAGCCACTAGCCCTCCTTTTCCTTGGTGCCCTTCTCCTCGCTGCGTTCGCGAGCAGTCCGGTTGCCGGCGACAGTGACGGCTTCGGCAGGATGGTCGTCGTCCGCGCCGCTGGCAGGGCGACTGCTGCACCGGCTGCAGGTGATGGTGACGGGGACGGCGACGCCGACCGCCGCGTGACGGCGCGGCTGCGGCGCCTGGAGGACGAGGTCGCGCCGGAGTTCCCAGCGGCCGGCCTGCTCGGCGGCAGCCTCAATTACGACAACAAGAACAGCCAGGTGTGTCTGCCCCAAGGCTGCGCTGCTAAAGGAAACCGCTACACCCCTCCGCCGCGGTCGTGCGAGAGCTTATACAGGTCCTGCAGCAAATAGCCACCTTAAAGTGATGGCCGCCGCCGCGCCATTGCCATCCCATCGAAGGGGATGATCGACGGCGACTCATTCCGTCCCTGTCAGCGTACGTCAGTGCCTTTTGTGGTCGCACGGATAAACCAGGGACGACCGTTTGGCATGACTTTTTCTAACTGAATTATGCTTACAGTTTATGTACTTGTTGAGATGCAATAAAACTATTGTTTATATAAATTATTTTTCACTTAAATCAAATATAATATATATTTTTAAAATTTTTCGAGATTATATTTGTTATAGTTGCATAAGCATAAACCCGAGCTGGCGTGAGCCGTGCCAAACGGCCGGTCTCACTACAACAACACATGCAAGCATGTCCTTTCGGGCCACATCAAACGTTCTCCTATTGTTTTGTTAAGTGCATATAATCTGCTATGAATGTGCAAGCAGTGCCAACTGAGAGCCACATAAAAAAAAAAACTACAACAGGTGTAGCTACACCTTTTTCCATCGAGAAGAAAACAAGCTTTTTTTCCCCCTGGTTGTTTCACGGGTTCGCATGCGCGCCGCTCAAATTAGACGAGACTCCAACCGTGCGTTCGCTTATGCTTAAAGCGGCTTATTTAGTGTCTGTTTGAGCTTTTAATTTTGTATTTTTAAAAAAGCTGGCTAGCGACTATTTGAGAAAATTGGTTGATTAAATTTGAATATTAGTTTTTGTAATATATTTTTAACTTCTCAGTATATCAAAAGCAAAAAAATTTTGTTTTTCAGCTTTTTTATTTTATCAAAAGCTTGTGTTTTTAAGTCTTTTAAAAGCAAGTTTTTAAGAATCTCGTTTATTTCAGCTAGTTGAGAAGTTGAAACACAGTGATTTTAAATAGGAAAAGCCGCAGCCGCAGCCGTAGCCGTTTTAAGCAGAAACGAACACGCTCATATATGGTCTCAAATGATTGCCCAACCAGGGTGGGCAATCGAGTGGCCTCCGTGGACCGGGACGAGGGATTTGAGGGTCGATAGAGTCAGAAGCTCCAGGGAACGAGCCGCCTCGATCCATGAAACTCGCCGTCGGTTGCCTATCGTCGACTCCCTCGGCGCCATCGCCGCTTGTCTACGCGGTGCAGCGCTGGTCACCTCCAGGCTCCAGCCGGATGCACAACATTCCGTCGCTTGTCCTCCAGTTCGCCACCGCTCGTCCGACGCAGAGCTAACTGCAGCCGCCGCGTCCGGCACAGAACCAGCCGCCGCCGTTCAGAACAACTCGAGGGACTTGCGTACGACAGCGCCACGACTCGTACCTTCACAGCCAATTAACCCGAAACTGATTACATCCTCCAACCTCAGGCCTCAGAATTTGCCTGTCGCCGCACCAGCTCTTCGAGTTCCTCTAGATCGATCTGACGAGAAGACGAAGACCACAGCGCCCTCAGGCTCTCTTGCACGATGCCCAGGTCCTGCCGTGCTGAAGTTCGTCGACCACTTGGGTCGATCCATGAGACCCACGGGATCATGTGCACAAGAAGATCTATGTGCCGCTGCCTAGCTTGCGCATCGCCGTGATCGCCAAAATGCGTTGCTCCCTGTAATAGTTTGCAACAGGCTACCAGCTTATGTACTGCATTACGGCTTAGAGCTTATGCTGGAGATGATTGCGGATCATAGACATTGCGTTGCGGTGAAGGATTTTAAGGCTCCTTTCGAACAGAGGATTTCAAAGGTATTTTACTAGAACTTCACAACAATCAATTCAATTTCTCAGTAGAAGTATAGGGGACGAAAAATTCATCCAAAGGATGCCTTAAGCAGTTCGATGTTTCGTTCTCGCCGGCAGAATTTTTTTTTTTGAAAGGAATGCCGAAGAAATTCAGCGCAATCCTGTAGTGCTTGGCAACATAAACACGGGAGATGGTGTTAAGTGAAAGCCTTTTGCACTAGCAGTTTGTAGTGGCCTTGGTGGTTCAAGTGCAACACTTGCCTTGCTTCAGAGGACCATCCTTTTGTTATACTTGCCCTGCTTCAGAGTGCATGCGGGACCGTGGCGTCAGGCTGACGTCTGATGAACTCTGCCCACCCTGCTTCTCCCGCCACCCATGAGGCGTGCACGCGTGCCGCTCGAGTGGGACGCCCACTATATGTCTGGTCTATGCAATCAGGCGTTTTACATTCATAAGTAATCCCATTCCTTGTGTGTATATAAGAACGGGCCGGCCGGGCAGCACGATCGGCGGCAGCCAGGCGCAGACCAGTCGGACCACGCGAGAATGCCGGCCACCTCGCCACTAGCCCTCCTTTTCCTTACCGCACTTCTCCTCGCTGCGTGCGCGAGCAGCCCGGTTGCCGCCGACGGCTTCGGCAGGATGGTCGTCGTCCGCGCCGCCGGCTGGACGACTGCTGATGGTGGTGGCGGCGACGCGGACCGCCGCGTGACGGCGCGGCTAAGGCGCCTGGAGGACGAGGTCGCGCCGGAGTTCCCGGTGGCCGGCCTGCGCGGCGTCGATATCGATTACCGCGCCCTCTGCCCACGCTGTACACAGTGCACGCGCGACTGCGGTGGGAAGGGGCGAGGTGACTCCTACACCCAGCCGAGGGGGTGCACGTACCAGAACCAGTGCCGCCACTGATAGGTGACCGGCCCGGTCGGCTGGTGCCGAGCAGAGAGTTCATGACAAATGGCAATCTTGTTCCTGGGTGCGTTCTCGCTCGGTCTATGCGTGTGTCGCGTGCCTGTGTTCGGGGACTTGACGACTTGTTCACGTTTGCGAGTGGAGGGAGTCCAGTGCATTATAATAGGAGTGGATTGTGTTTGATTCCCTCGCCAATTCAAACACTGTTAAATTTGTAGTTTAAAATAAACTCTTCGTCACAAAAAAAAGAGTGAGTTGTATTCCTTTTATTCGCTGTGTACGCGAGTAGTCCGGTTGGTCTGGTCATCGTCCGCGCCGCCGGCAGGACGACGGCGGCGTGGCTGCGGCGCCTACGGGACGAGGTTGCGCCGGAGTTCCCAGCGGCCGGCCTGCACGACGACAACCTTTCGACGCCAGCTCCCTCGACGACAACAGCGAAGTGTACCTGCTCCAGGAAACCGCTAGACCCCTCTGAAGCGGCCGTGCTTGAGCCTATACACACGTGCCGCCAATCGCCACCGAAAGTGATGGCCGCCGTCGCCGCCGCGCCATTGCCATCCCCTCCATGGGGATGATCGACGACGTCTCGTTCCGTCCCTGTCAGCATACAACCTTTCGGATCCACAGCGTACGTGTCTCGAGTGAATGAACAAGCGGCGCAAAATGAGAGCCACATCACAAAACAGTTCAAGATGTTTTAAACTAAAGCAAATGTAGCTGCTACTAGCTATGAAGGTTAACAAAACCAAAAAACTGGTCCAGTTTTCAGAGTTTTCAGTAAAACCGATATGTTTCGATTTAAAATTAAATAAAAATTCAAACCAATCAAATCGAAAGAAAATGGGTCGGTAAACTAAAAAAATCAACCGATTTGTACTCCGAAATTTGATTTTTCGCATTTATCTAGTTTTTATAGTTTACTGTAGATGACTTTTCCGTTTTCAGGAAAACGGTGACACCGGCTCCCGCGGCTTGCTCGGCGGCTACGTACACCTTCTTCCAAGCTAGAGTATGGTTTTGCCCTTACTTGATTGTTGTTCCATGGGATCCCCATCGTGTTAATTTCTCCAAGCTCACTGTCAACTTAGAAACAGCACGACGGCCATACCTTTGTAAACGCATACATGGGCCCCAGTGATTGCCAATCAAGAAAAGGCCCTACAGCCCCGTCGCGACGTCGCCCTATCAGTAGTTCAGTACTACTACCAGCCAACGGCCCAACGCCATTTGCTGCGTCTTGTTCCTCCACTTGCTGCGCCGCGTCTGGTAGTCCGGTCCGGCGTCGCTATCACAAACGCTGGTCCGTGACTCCGTGCTAGCTCGTATATGAACAGAACCAGCTAGCTAGTATTAGCTACCCAGCTCAGAGCGAGAGCCGGCCAACCCAAGCAGATCGGGCCAGACGCATACAGCAATGTCAGCCACCTCGCCCCGCGCCCTCTTCCTCCTCGTCGGCGCCCTTCTCCTCGCTGCGTCCGCGAGCAGTCCGGTGGCCGCGGCCGGCGACAGCTTCGTTCACGCGGGCCGCGGGGCTACAGGGGGTGCCGGCGAGACGGCGATGTGGCAGCGGCTGCGGCGCCTGGAGGACGATGTGGCGCCGGAGTTCCCGTCGGCCGCCGTCGGCGGCTCGCCGCCAGGTATCTCATACGACACCCTCAATAGTAAGAAGCAAGTGTGCATAAAGGGCTGTGCTGCCAAGGGCCCAGGAGTCAACCCGCAAGTGGGGCGGGTTGCAGGCTACCCGCACCCCACCGCAGAGTCCACAAAATTTCCTAGCAGGATTAGCGGACTCCGTTAGTTCAGTCTTTGCTGTCCACTTAAGTTTGTTGGGCCTAACGGTAAATTAATTGCTTGCCTGCGGGCACTGCGGGCACCGCCGAGCTAAATAGCAGTGTCAGCGGAGTTCATGTGCCAGCTATAGCTGTACTTGTATGACGTCCCACAGCAGGCCGTCATGTAACTCATGTTTGCGCGTGTTATGAACGTGTTATTCCAGCGATTAAGTTTGGCTTCATGGCTACGAGCTCGGCTCACCATGCTTAGACACACGACCATGGAACTCAAAACTCAAGAATAAGGTAAACAGGCTCTCAGGTTTCAAGCCGGTGACCTGACGACTTGTTAGCCTGCTGCTGGACGAGAGGCTCGCCATGGCCGCGGCGCCGCGCGCCATGGTGACCATGCTCGAGGACGATGTCAGCCTCGTGGTTCGAAGCAATAACGCAACGACGACATCGGCCGCCGTGATGTGGCAGAGCTTCAACCACCCCACATGGCTCCCAGGGCCAGGCTTGGCTACGAGGAGCACGGCGTGCACAGACCTCCGCGCATCGTGGACGGACTCCAGCAACTCGACGTCCAACGTATTCTCAGTCGCAGGACACAATCGCATGATGAGGCTACGGTGTGGACGAAATGCGGGCTTTGCAGGTTCTTGCAGGTCCTGCAGCAGCACCCGTTTAAGTCCAACGGGATTAACGGTAATGCCCACTCGAAACCGATTTATATGTGCGGGCCGTCGCTATAGCCGCTAGAGCGATTTTAGTGGAGCGGGCCAAGCGGTCTAGCGGGCAGGCCTGCTCCACTTTCAGGTTGACCCAGGAGTGCCATACACCCGGCCGTGCTCGTACGCAGAACGGTGCCGCTAATAAGGTCACAACCGATCGGAGCAGTAAGCACGAGGAGCCGCCGGGGATGTAGTCCGACGTGACGACGTGGACCGGTGACGCTGTTGATGTAATGATGTGCCCACGCCCTCGTCACACGCTCTTATCTTATCTACGGTTGTGTTCCTGGCCACCTCAGGCTCGTATCTCAATTCTATTTGTTGTTGTACCAATATGAAGTGTACCAATTTCTACTGTCGATACTGGAATGTATTTCCAGCATATATACCATGTGAAATGATGATCCCGTTGTGTCTATTATTTCCACGTTGTTGTAACTGTTCTACCAATTAAATAGAAAGTGTTGTGTACCATCCATTTTACTCTCCCCAAACAATCCACTTTATCCGTTTAACCTTCTAAACAAAATTGATTTTAGCTCAATTTACTAATCTACTCCATTATGCAATTTCTCTTTTTTTTTATCTTTTGTAGAATTTGAATTTGAATCTCAAATTTTGTATAAAGGTAAATGATAATATACTTAGTGTTAAGAAAATATATTAAATTTTTTTGTGACACTATTTATGTATTTCTATATTAAAGTTCTTAGTATATTATTAGATGCTATTAAATTATAAATATTATTGTGAAAAATAAAATATGATTTTTTAATACAGGGAATAACATCTTCTGCTACCTTGCAAAATTTGTGTAAGACTCCCTTCCAGTAAGGAGAGTCTTTGTGCCTCTAATCTCTGTATCGATAGTTGGTACGCACATCAAGAATAAAGTGATATTATTACACATACGGGTCTGAAATACTACACGCATTCGAAAAAGTCTATCAAACATAGTTTATATTACAACCAACAAGTCGACGAGCGACTCTTATTCAAACATCACACATGCACGATGACTATTACTAAACCACAGGCAACACTCGAGCGAAGGGCGAGACTTCTAATTTTCATAGTCGGTGTCTTCCTCGTCATCTTCATACTCTGAACAACAACAGCAAAGAACAAAGTGATTACAAAAGTACTCAGCAAGCTCTAACAGTATAGAGAGCAAGATATGCAAAATGTGGGCAAGGAAAGGCTTGAGGTTTAATTTTTACGAAAAGGAAGTTTTTATGCAAGGGCTTCTTAATTGAAAGATTTTTAAGCAAGATAAAAATCAATTTTTATCATCTTTTAGTAGAGTGAACCTAAGCAATGTTTTCACCCCTCCTAACAGTTCCTAAATTTTAGTCGGACACTAGCACATATTCATGTAGGCCCTAGGCACATAGTCAACGCATTTCAAAACACGAGCATCTACGCCCACTCACACGTCAAAAACAATATAGAAAACTAATCATAGAGTACTCGAACAAGTAGCATGTCAATACCGTGACAACAGCCTATCCGAAAGAATTTTACATTATATAGAGATTGTACACTGTATTTAAAGGTTATGCTTCTTCTGATCAACAGAGTTGCATAACATTTATCTCACAAATACACAGTCTTTCACAGATTTCACCCAAGATGTACACAGGGACTATCCGTCGGGGTTTCACTCTTTCGATGACGCGATGGTACATTCTCGGAGCCGGATCGTGGAGATTTACCATAGTCACATCTTTTTTGCCCCTACTACACCGGGTATTACCAAACTAGAGACTATATCTATAAACTTACGGTCTCATAACGCAGACAATTACATAGTCGAAAGCCAGACAACGAGTTATCTTATGCCTTTCTCTTTTCCCTTTGTATCCTACACGCGAGCAATTACAGGCGGGCTATTGGCCTGATATTGGGCCTGACCAAGCCGACATAAATGGGTCTTGCCCGTGTCAGACCAACGGGCCTTCGGCAGCACGGCTCGTGTCAGGCTTCGAGCTGGCCCGTGCCCCCGCCGCGCCATTGGGATGGACGACGTCTCATTCCATCCCTTTCAGCGTGCGTCCTTTCAGCTCACAGCAAATGTTCTCTTATTCGTTACATGTCTGGACTGGAGTTAGCTTGTTCGTGAATGTAGTACAAGCAGTGCCAAATGAGAGCCACACTACAAAACTGTTCAAGCTGTTTTAAACTAAAGCAAGCGTAGCTACAATTTCTTCCATCAAGAACAGAACAAGCTAGTTTTTTTTTTCGCTTGTTCCATGGGTGCCCCATTTTTAATAAAACATTCCGAACACGGATGAATTTGCAATTTTCTAAGATGATAGATCTATTTTCGAAGAACAACTTTTGTTTTTGACTCATCTTTAAATTCAAAACAGATTTATTTTTATAAAAATTCAGAAAATAAATTTATAACAGAGCGGTGACTCAGCTCTCTGTTTGAATTTGAATTCAAGTTCAAAATATGAAATTTTAAATTTCTAAAGAAAATGTATGTGAAACAATGAAAATACTTAGAATTATAAGAATTTAGAAAAAAAATTATCTTAGTGGTTTCAAAGGTTTAGATTATTTTTTATAGTTATTTCTATTTCTCAATTTTTAAAATAAAATGTGTTTCGAATTTTAAATTGGTCCTAAAAATTTTTATTCCCTGTAAAATGATTTAAATTTTTGCAAAATTTTATAATTTTTTGAGGTCGTTAAATATTTATTTTCTAATTTAGAATAACTTCATGCTAAATTGGTTGTTCACATCAGTCAAAACACCATGTCATGCTGCCACATCGAACGAAACCGCTATTTGGACGTCGCTAAATTCACCCAGAGACAAAAAAAAAACATAAGTTTAAAAGTTAAAGGACCGCGTGTATCGGTTTTATAACTGAAAAACTAAAATCGCACAACTAAAAAAGTTGAGACACTGAAATATAACTTTTTTCCTTTCATAATCAGTCGTCCAGGTGTGTGCGGTACCTCCTCCCATGTCTCTTCCTACTGAATTGGCGAGAGAAAATGGAAGAGAAATATGAGGGTGACGAACTGTGGCGCTCCATTGATGCTGGCAACGAAGCAGCACGTGAACTCACATTACGAGATGGTGCCGGCATGGATGAGGTATAACGCCTGCTATCCTATCTGCTATGGTACTGAAAACAGAGGCAAGGACAAAACGTATATATGGGCAGCTTGGGAATTCCGAAAATACTGTAGGCATACAACATCGGCTCAGCCTGTTTTTGACGGAAATAGTAACAGCGATGGTAGTTTCCAACTATAAGTGCTTTTCGATGGTGATTTCCAGGTCACTAACTTTGTGATGGTAATCTCTAACACCAACAACTTTGCGATGGTAAATTTTTAAATTTCTCTTTCTCCAAACTTACTATCTACTGTATTAGTTACTATACATCAACCAATTAATTTTAAAAACTTAAATTAATAAAAAAATATGAGCAATTTACTTAACAGTACGACGGACACGGCTCAGTAAACCCATACACGGTCTCAAATGATTGCCCTGCGCTCCTGCTCGCTGCGTCTTGTTCCTCCACTTGCCGCGCCGCGTCTGGTAGTCCGGTCCGGCGTCGCTACCACAAACGCTGGTCCGTGACTCCGTGCTCGTATATGAACAGAACCAGGTAGCTAGTATTAGCTACCCAGCTCAGAGCGAGAGCCTGCCAACCCAAGCAGATCGGGCCAGACGCATACAGCAATGTCAGCCACCTCGCCCCGTGCCCTCTTCCTCCTCGTCGGCGCCCTTCTCCTCGCTGCGTCCGCGAGCAGTCCGGTGGCCGCGGCCGGCGACAGCTTCGTCCACGCGGGCGGCAGGGCTGCAGGGGGTGCCGGCGAGACGGCGATATCGCGGCAGCGGGTCCGGCGCCTGGAGGACGAGGTCGCGCCGGAGTTCCCGATGGCCGGCCTGCGCGGCGGCGATATCGATTACGGCGCCCTCTGCCCAAGCTGTACACAGTGCCTGCGCGACTGCGCTGCCAAGAGGCCAGGAGATTCCTACACCCAGCCAAGCAGGTGCACTTACATGGACATATGCCGCCACGGACGGCCACAATAAGCGCGACGAGCCGCCGACGACGATGCAGTCCGACGTGACGACGTCGGCCGGTGACGCTGTTGAGGTGCCCACGCCCTCGCCGCAGGCTCTTATCTACGGTTGTGTTCCTGGCCACCTCCGTCTCGTATCTCAGTTGTTTGTTGTTGTACCAAAAAAAATGAAGTGTTCCAATTTCTACTGTCGATACTGGAATGTATTTCCAGCATATATACCATGTGAAATGATGATCCCGTTGTGTCTATTATTTCCACGTTGTTGTAACTGTTCTACCAATTAAATAGAAAGTGTTCTGTACCATCCATTTTACTCCTCCGAGCAATACACTTTGTCCGTTTAACCTCTAAACAAAATTTTAGCTCAATTTACTCTCTCAAACTATTTAATTTTTACTCCCTTATGTAATTTCTCTCTTTTTTTATCTTTTGTAGAATTTGAATTTGAAGCTCAAATTTTATATAAAGGTAAATAATAATATACTTAGTGTTAAGAAAATATATTAAATTTTTTTTGACACTATTTACGTATTTCTATATTAAAGTTCTTAGCACATTATTAGATGCTATTAAATTATAAATATTATTGTGAAAAATATAATATGATTTTTTAATACAAGGAATAACATATTTTGCTACCTTGCAAAATTTGTGTAAGACCCCTTCCAGTAAGGAGAGTCCTTCTGCTTCCTGTATTAATTTTTGTACCTGTAGTTGATACACACATAAAAAACAAAGTCATATTATTACACATACGAGTCCGAAATACTACATGCCTTCGAAAAAATCTAGCAAACATAGCTTATATTATAACCAACAAGTCGGCGCAACGACTCTTATTTAAACATCACACCTATACGACGACGACTACTAAACCACATGCAGCACTCGAGCGAAGAGCAAGACTTCTAATCTTTATAGTCGGTGTCTTTCTTGTTGTCTTCATCCTCTAAACAACAACAGCAAAGGATGGGGTGAGTACAAAAGTACTCAGCAAGCTCTAACAGTATAGAGGGCAAGGTATGCAAAGTGTGGGGCAAGAAAAGGCTTGAGGTTTAGTTTTTGCGGAAAGCAAGTTTTTATGCATAGGCTTTCTATTTGAAAGATTTTTAAGCAAGATAGAAATCAATTTTTATCATCTTTTAGTAGGTGGATCTGAGGAATGTTTTCACTCCTCTCAACAGTTCCCAAATTTTAGTCAGACACTAACATGCATCTATGTATGCCCTATGCATAGAGCCAATGCATTTCAAAACATAGGCATCTACGCCCACTCACACGTTAAAGACAATATAGAAAACTAATCGTAAAGTACTGAACAAGTAGCATACCAATACCGTGACAACGGTCTATCCGAAAAGATTTTACACTCTGTAAAAGTTGTACACTGTACCCAAAGGTTATGCTCCTCTTGATCAACAGAGTTGCATAACGTTTACCTCATAACTACATAGTCTTTCACATATTCCACTTAAGATGTACACAGGGGCTATATGTCGGGGTTTCACCCTCCCGATGACGCGACAGTACATTCTCGGAGCCGGATTGTGGAGATTTACCATAGTTACATCTTTTTTCGCCCCTACTACGCCTAGTATTACCAAACCAGAGGCTATATCTGTAGACTTACGGTCTCATGATGCGGGCAATTACATAGTCGAATGCCAGACAGCGAGTTATCTCACGCCCTTCTCCTGTCTCCTTGTGTCCTACCGACCTCCTAATAGCTCGATGTAGAATATCTACATAGCGGGGATAAGTCCCTCTCATTTGTCGGGTTCTGTGGTTGCACGAAATTGCTAAGTCGAGCGCTAACAAATCGGTCTTTATATGACAGGGATGACGTGCTCGTCTACGGTAGGTGAACCAACAGAAGCCTACACACCTATCGCCACCACCTCTTGTAAGCCCTACCCCACGATCAGAATCACCCCTCTTCATTTAGCACTAGTTGCACTAATCTCACCCCATTTTATTTCACTCACACCACCAAACTCACTTAACTCATTTCGAAAATGTTTAGTGTATGGTGTGGCGATGACTAGCATCGCGAGGGGAAAATCCTAATCATTTTGTTATTAAGGCAACTTTCCGCTCTTTAAAAGTATTTAAAGATAGGAATCCTATGGATAACAAGGGTAAGTCGTCATACGGCTAACAAGTGGTAATTCACATTAACTACAGCAATTAACTGATATCAATATAAATATCTAGTAACAAGTGGGTATAAAACTACACAATATTTTTACACAGTTTTTAAAGTAAAGGCAAGCATCAGGCTCTATGGATGCGGCCGTAAATATGGGTTCAATATGGTTCAAAGGGAGGTGTTAGGACTTGCCCTTCAGCGGCGTCCTCTGGCTCTTCTTCGCACTTGGGCTCCTCGGGCTCTCCTTTCTCTTCGGGCTTTTCTTCAGCTACAAACAACAATCACAATAAGCCTACTAAAAGTAAAGCTACAAAACTCAAATAAAACAAGCAAAAAATAGAAACATGGAGTTTGGATAGCCTAAGATGGTAGTGTTCGTGATGACGGTTCTAACGGTAGGTTGGTGGTCGCGATCGGAGCTAAAATATGGCGGTAAAGTAGCCGACAAGGTGGCTATGATGGACTGTGGAAAAGCTGCGTGGACAAGTGGTTTGCCTGTGTCTACGTCCCTTGAACACACGAGTGTCTAGAATCGGAGATTTCTCCGTGGACACATGAACTGTGACGTGTTCGTGGACTCGGGACAGGTGAACTGTGACATGTACATGGACACGTGAAACTGTAACAGGTCCGTGGACATATGAACTGTGCCGTATCTGTGGACACGTGGAGAGTGTCCGTGGCCGTGGACATGGGTTCGAGGTCGTGTCTAAGTGGAACACGTGGCCGTGTCCGTGTCTGAGGACACGAAACCAGGTGTAAAATTCGGTGTGAACGTGCACGTGCGTGCGGTTGACTCGCAGTGTCACGCGGCCCACTGGTCAGGGACAAGGGCTGCGCTCACTGCTCGACGTGTGAGATGGCCTGGGCGCGCCTTGGCGCGTCCTAGCCTACGCGTGCACGTGAGGCATGGCCAGGGGGCGTGTGTGTGTGAGGCAGGCCTCAGGTATGCCCGGTGTGCCGGAGGTGGTGCGCGCTTGCTGTGGCCCGCGG
>BCLG01000217.1:220709-248853 GCA_001602295.1 Zoysia matrella
CGCTCTGCTTTCATGCACCATACATGGAAAAACAGGAAAGATTAAATCTTTAGCTCATTGTAAAGCTAGAACACAAATCAAAAGGGTGTAACACTTTTTGACAAAAATCAAATCTTTAGCTGAATTGAATGGACGGAACATATTCCTACATTGTAAATCATCAAGAAAAAAGACATCAAGCAACAATCAAGCATGGGCATCTACACTATAGTGGTATGATCTGCGAAGAAGCCCCAGGTGTTTGTGTCAGTGTCTTGCTACATGCAGTGCGTGATCTCTGATCAATTCATAGTCAGAGAAGGGGGATTCTAGCAAGTGATGGTGCTCAGTGGTGGTTAGTTGCTTCAATTCATTACCGCATTTATCATCACTGGTTTCACTTTGGGGTAGCAAGAGCAGAGAAAGGAGTTACTGTGGCCTGCAAGCTTTGCTGCTGCTTTCTAGAGCCAGCCAATGCACAATCCAAAAACATTACTGTACTGAAACTTTCACAATTCGTATTGACTTGATTACAGAAGTGATAGGATAATCTGCAAGTTCTACAGAAATAAGATTCAGTGCTCTGAGATACTAAAACTTTTACTACTCCCTACTTAACCTATGGTAAGAAAAAACAACAGACCAAATTACCACGACCTTTTCAACATTTTTTTCAGACAAAACTACAGTATTCCTAGCTGCCAAGAGCCTTGACCAATATTAACCCATAGCTACTGGAGTACTCCTAGTCAAGCATGCATTCATCCCAGCCATTATCAGCATGGAGACAAATTCGTGGGCACAACACCATGAATAAGGACGCACTGTTCCTCGCGGAGCTTGTCTTGTTTCTGGAGCAAAGTCGCCATCCGGCATTGATTGCCAACCTAATACTCACAACAGGGAAAAACCAAGGGAGGGGAATGTGCGCAAATCCAAATCAGTGTGATGTTGATGACTCTGGGACCAGTCCTAATGACCAATTACAGGCTTCACAGGTGAGTATACATGCTTTTCAGGTGAAACTTTGGGCGTTGCAAAAATGACAGCTGAGTTTGGAAAAATCACTCTCAAACGAGCTGGAAAGAAGGACAACTCGAAATATGTTACTATTTTTCTCATCAAGCTGTTAAAAGGTAAGACCAAAGATGAAAGGGATACATCCTTGATTTCTAACCAAATAAACAGCCAACATTTACAGGGCAACTAAACAGGCGGGGCACAATTGTATGGATCCTAAGAGTAATCATGTGTAGTTATATTTGAATTTATCCTCTGACGAAAGCATAACAATAATCTAGAAGAAGCATTTGTACAACGTTGCAAGCATTTCATCAAAGGTCAAATCAATGTGGTAGGAGTATTTGGCTGGACCATTGTGTTCACGGGCTATGCCACTGACAAATTGAAGGCATGGATCTGTGATGCGGGGTACTCCTAGTATATTTTCCAGTTTCAAAGTCACTCAGCAAGTTCTTTCCGGTTTGCTCAATCATTTTGCATCATTGTTTTTAAGGCCGTTAGTAGTGTTTTGGGTATCATAGCTCCTCCTACTAGTACTACCGCTGGAGAACCAAGCGACAATAATCATGGCGCAATCAAACTAGATATGATGGGTGTTCATACAGAATCTGCAACGAAACTGATATCGATTCACTTCTCAAGACGTTACCAAGGAAAGGTTGACACTATGCACACCCCTGAAAAACATCAGGAATGCACATCTGTTGCCGGAGCCATGAACTAGTTTTTTTTTTAAGGAAAAAAGACAAGAGGAGCCACCCAAGTACCCCTGCATATCGTTGCTAACAGTAATCACTGGAACGAGCCACGGAAATGTACTCTTCAGCTTCAAGGTCACCAGCCCCAAAATTTCCAAACCTCCTACTGTACTAGTAACATTCAGGCCGAACACTATCAAGCAACAATCATGTTTTTCATAGGGCAATCTCCGTCACGAAATCAATATCTACGGATCCCTTCCACAGTAACCGGCAGGCAGCAGCTCGACAAGTCAAGGAACTACGTAGCCGCGCGAGAAGCAAGCAGATCAGACGCACAGATCCTACCAGGAGCAAGCAGAGACATTTTTTTTTGTTCACTCGAACGAAGAGTCCACACCATACCATACACGCGCAGGTAAGAATACACACCATACCGAGAGGCAGGGAACAGCGGTTCGGATCCACTTACAGAGGCACGGCGACACCATCCTCTCCTCGCCCGCTCCGTTCTTGGCCAGGCGGCTGGGTTAACGCTTGAACCGACGCCCGAATGATTGCACGGCCCGGAGAAGATGAGGACGAAGAAGAAGCAGGAGCGGGCGCTGGTTGGCTGTGGGGGGCGAGGTGGTGGGAGAGGGCCGCTGGGGGTATGGATAGGGAGACGCGAGCCGCAACAAAGATTATTCTTTACCCCAGAGCCAGCGAGCGCTTTCCTCCTCCCGCGTGTATGTATAGGCTTAAGGAGGGAGTGGGTTAGGTTCTGGAGGTGGGGGACAAGGGCGCAGCGAGAAATTAGGGCACGCCGGGCCGAGCGAGCCGAGGAGCGGTGCTGCGGTGGTGGTGGTGGAAAGCAGCAGCGGGGGAAAAGACAGGCGGGGGCCGCCGCCGCTGGAAAAGAGCTCGGTCGATCGATCAACGGGCGGAAAGGCAAAGAAAGCACGGCCGGCGCGTGTATATATAGACACAGCTAGCTGCTGCAGAGGCAGTGGTAGCAGTAGCTGCTGCTGGCTGGAGTGGACGGGAGCGCGCAGAGCAGGCAGGCGCCATGGCACACGCAAGGATCCACATGCAGCGCGCACAGCGAACGCTTTCTCGGTTTCTTTCTCTCTCTAACTTTCTCTCTCTGTGGCGGAGCTGACTTCACGACGGTACTGCGCGGGATCAGTGAGGAAAGAGAGAGAGAGTCACTGTTGGAGAGGAGATGGAACATGGGCGACGGACGGACGGATGGGGTGGCTTGGCGTCGGATCGGATCAGATCAGATCCACCACCACCACCAGCGTTTCTTCCCTTTCCCACCCAACGCATGCTTGCATGCATGCATGCGCGGCGCCCGCGCGCGCGGCTGGTCTCCTTTCCACTTTTTTAACAGTGGGAAGCCTCGGTCACTGTTCGTCCGTGGTGGACTTTTACCTAAAGCCGCGTAAAATTCACGCGCGCTCCTGGACGCGGACGCAAGGTAAAACCACTAAAACCGGTCTGATTCTACGATTTTTCAATAAAAACCATAAATTTTTCAAAATTTCAAAATTTTGAAAACTGATCGATAACCGATGAAATTAAGAAATAAATCGGTGAGTTTCAAATTTTAAAACTTAAAAATCAATAAAACATAAAAAATCATTTGATAAACAGAAAAGACCGATCATTTATCTACTTCATTCATCATGTTATGATTTTTCGATTTGAAGCAATTTTTATCGGTTTTATGAAATCCATCCCGGGTACCCTCACCAACAAATTTCCAAAATTACTTAAATTAAATTAAGGTTTGTTTGAATAGCTATCAAGTCATTAATGGAGCTGACCACGATGGTGTTTTTTTTTCTATATTCGCTACTATGTGCAGGGTTTACTAGACGATAAGTTTTGATCAGTGCTCTAAAAAAAACAAACCTAATACGGTGACAAAAAAATAATCTAACCGATTTCAATGGCTAGCCGGTCATTTTTTTAAAAAAATGACTGGTTTACAGTTTTGTGAACAAATTGGGAAAGGGGAACACGGTGAAACCGCAACGCTGCTTGGGGACACTCAACTAAACAGCACCACGAAACAGAGTAGTCCTACGTGCTTTGCAACGACAGGAAGACATGCTGCACAGACAAAATCATTCGTTCGTTCATCGAGCCCGTAAGTTAACAGAGCCATACTTTTCAGCAGCATGTTGCCATGTTGGCCGTCTATGCATGCACTGGACCGATGGGGTCCTGGACTCCTGGTCCCCCGTTCCTGTGTGGCAAGGTTGTGTGCAAAAGACTGATCTGGTTCTGGTCTGTGCAAGGGTGCGTAGGACCTGCCTCGCCGAACGCGCCCTCTCGTAGCAGCCATTGATGGGTCCAGGCATCGCTTAAGTTTGATTTGGTCAAAATCATAGTATGAATTAGTTTTAATTACTACACTACGAATACAGATACTTAGCATATAAAAAAGTACTACTCTCTTCGTTCTGTTTTACAAGTCATTTAGAAAAAGTGAAAAAAGTGTAATGTTTTAAAAATAAAGACAAAAGAGATAGATTAAACATGTATTAAAAAAAGAATGATTTAATAATTTTAAATTTTTTGAGGAGTTCAAAATGATTTATAATTTGAGACGAAAAAAGTATGTTATAAATATAGTAGATTTTATGATTAATATTTTGATGTTGTAAATAGTAATATTTTTGTATAAAAAAACTTTACAATACATGTCCTGAGATTGTTTGATTTAAGCTATAATCAAAACCTACCAGTGCGGGAGCACTACCTTGACCCTGTTTGGAACATCTTATTTCTAGTTTATTCGTAGAAATAAGCAGAAATTATGTCAAACAGCAAATTTATTTTATAATTTATTAGTTCAGTAGCTTAGTAGAATGAACAAAACAGTAGCTTTTCAACTGCTTTTTACCAGCTGTGAAAATAAACTGCTTTTTTTAATAAATTCCAGCTGTACCAAACAGTACCTTGTTCATTACATGACGTCACATTTGTCCGACACAATATACTCCTAAGTCCTAACAATCTTAAATACGCATTTTTCCTTCGTAAACGTACTCTTACTTAGGTTCTATTTTGATCCAACTAGTTTCTAAGAAACCAGTTTTAGAAACTGAAGTGCCTTTAAACAAGATAATTTTTGCTTTGTTTTATAGAAACCAATTTTTCAATTTTTTATAAAATAAAAATCTGGTTCATCTTAGATTCTTCTGGTTTCTTTAACCAAAAGAGGTCTATTTTACAAACTCAGATATTTAAAATAAAATATGAGCTAAGATGTTATTAGATGATAAAAAAAGATTATAAATCAATTTCTATAAATTAGCTTTCAAACATTAGCACTTAATTTTTCTTCATAATTTAGTTTATAGAAACGACATCTGTATATCAGCTTTTAAGAAACCGCATTGGACGTTAGTAGTCACCCGTTCGGCGCGACCACCACACGCGCGTACACAAGTACTGTAGCGGCCGAGAGAGAGAGAGAGAGAGAGAGACCGTGGTGGCCATGGGACGATCGGGCACCACCACCGTGCGTGGGCGCGTGGCTGTGGTCACCGGCGGGTCGATCGACCGGAGGAGATCAGAGGAGCGAGGAGCCGTCGACGTCGAGTGCATGGCACGTCGTGTCTCAGTTGGACGCGAGTGCTCCAAGCAGAGTGACGTGTTGTACTCGCTGCCGACCGGCGACCTATCCCCGCGCGGCCCCGTGAACCGGTGGGTTCGTTGTACGTGTTCCGGACCTTCCCGTACGCAAGCAAAGCAAAAGGCTTCGGTGGAGCGGTACATGTTGTCGTCAGTCACTGGCCGCGGTTTTGTGAGGAGCTGTGCCCTGTATGTGGCCGTGCTCCTGTACGTGCGTGTGCTTGCGGCGAAGACACACGCAGGACTACTTCTGGACCATCCATCAACCAGCTTTGCCTTTGGGATGGAAACTCCACGATTGCCGCGAGATGGCAAAGAAGCCGATCGAGCCGGTGGACGGCGTCGCACGCGCCCGCGCGAGCGAACAAGCAGAGCAGACGCCCAGGTACGTACGTCCAGCAGCGATCCATCCATCGATAGATACTTCGGCCAGGGCTGCATGCGCCGCGAGGCTCGATCGAGGACCTCGACGTCGTCAGGGGTGAGCTCCGGCCGGCCTGCGCATGCGTCACTGTGGCCGGCGTACGTATCGATCGATGGAGCTAGGCCTCCCTGATAGTAATTCAGACGGCAGGAGTAGGAGTAGCCGTGTAGCAGCTTCCGGTGGCCGGAGGCGGCCAGGGGCCCTACCGCTCTGCGTGCGATGCGATGCGATGCGAGAAACAGCGCGCAGCACCAGCTAGCGACCGCCGATCAATTCGGAGCGGCCTCGCCGCCAGCGCGTCGGTTCTCGGCGAGGGAGTCGCGGTAGACGACAGCACGCTGCCACCGCGACTCGTGCTGCGTTGCATGGGCGTATTCCATCCGCAACAGCTACGTATAGCGCGTTGGATTAATGCGCCCCGCAGCGCCGCCGGCCCATCCCGGAGTTGTACAGAGGTGGGTTCGTCGTCGTCCGTGTTTCGTGGCAAGGTACGGCAGGCAGAGCACGCTGCATGGGGTCGTGGCTGGCAGTAGCTCTTGCCACTGTTGCCAGGCCGGGGATGGGACCCTGGCCTGGCTCTCTCTCTTCGCGCTCGCAACGCGCGGCGATAAACACTGCTGACCACCGGCCCGGACAATCTCTCTCCCTCCCTCCCTCTTTTCCCGCATCAATCATTGTCGTCAGCGATAAGCACTCCTCGCGAGCCTCCTGGCCAGACGTGAGCCTCGACTCCTCGCGAGCGTTCGGCGCTCACCGACGGGCCAACGATTGGCTGCCGGGGTCCAGGTTTAGGTTTTAGAAACCAGTTCAGATTCGATTTTCAAAGATATTAAAAATCGAAAAATCTATCGATTGCCTGTTTTTGCGTCTGCTGCCGCTGTCGGGTCCTGCTGTTGCCACGGTAAAAAAAACGACGACGAAGACGGATACCGGGCACCGCCTCCAATAAAACTGTCGTCCGTCGTGCGTTACTTTATGTTGGACAGCGACGACGCACCGCCAGACAATCGGTCGACGTCCTCCCTTTCGTTTTCCTGTCCCAGCGTCCCCGCGTGCACGGGGTCCTCCGGACCGGACCCCTCCCGCGCATCATGCACCGTGTCGTTCGTTCGCGGTACGTGCCCACGGACTGACATCACGTCGCTATACTACTACCACTTTGATGACACGCTGATACGCACGCATATCGGAACTACGGTAAGTAAAATATAGGCTGTGACTGGTGTGTTGAAAGCGATTCTACCTGTTGGAACACGGGGATTCTCGTAATTTTTATATTTTTTCTGTAATATTTTTATGAGGTTTCTGTGAAAATACTGCACGAGGTTTTAGAACTAAGACAAACGATGATCGCTTCATCGCTCAGCTCACTTGTTCAATCATTTCAGTGAACGTACAGAATCAACGAAGATTATAATGGCTTCTACTCAAAAACACCGTTTTGTCACTGTCCACGCACGTATGTGCACGGAGGCCGCTGTTGGTGGGCCAGGCAAGATAGCGGGCTGGGCCGCAACGAGAAGGGACGTGGAGCAAACATGAACTTTAAAATGGGTCTACAGACTTTCGTCTGGTACAATGTCTCGACGCTTCTCGGTTAAGCGCTAGCTACAATCACTAGATGAAAGAGTAGTTTTTTTTTAATCGTGTTCATATGCAAGCCTTACATTTACTTGAAAAGGATATGATGACGCTATAGGTTCTGTACAAAAATGTCATGACTCTGCTTCAGAGAAGATGTGCTTTTGTTGTGAGCCGTGGCTTTGACCGGTGGTCAGGAACTGTACAGAATTCTATCCATGCTAGACTGATGGTCAGGCCAAACTTATGCCTCGACACAGCTGAAGGAAAATAAAATGGTATAAAGTGAGTAAGGAAATTATTGTTGGCACTCCTCTTCCTCTATCGCTTTACAAGTCGCTTTGTTTCTCAGGGGCAAAGCAAGCATCGTTGGCCGTCAGTGTCATCATAAATATTTAACAGAGTCATTAATACTATAAATAGTGATTAAAACAATAATTTATAAAAGATTTGTGAAAAATTGTTGGTTTCAGCTGACACCAGCCACTCCACATGACTTTTCTTCTACTGGTTCTCAATATAGAAATTAAGTAGAGTAAAAAATATAAAATGTAAAAGAACAAAGATTAGAAGATACTATCTCGTTCTTTAATTCATGTCGTCGTTGACTTTTTAATTTAACTTTGACCACTCGTTTTATTAAAAAAAATTTGTTCGAATGTGTAAAATTTTAAGTTATGATTCAAATAACTCTAGCGATAAATCAAATTATATCAAAGTATATGAAATTTATAAAAAATATTAATAAGTCGAATAGTCAAAGTTAAATTTAAAAATTACATTAATAAGTCGAATAGTGATTAAAACAATAATTTATAAAAAATTTGTGAAAAATTGTTGGTGTCAGCTGACACCAGCCACTCCACATGACTTTCCTTCTACTGGTTCTCAATATAAAAATTAAGTAGAGTAAAAAATATAAAATGTAAAAGAACAAGGATTAGAAGATACTATCTTCGTTCTTTAATTAATGTCGTCGTTGATTATTTAATTTAACTTTGACTACTTGTTTTATTCAAAAAATTTGTTCGAATATGTAAAATTTTAAGTTTTGATTCAAATAACTCTAGCGATAAATCAAATTATATCAAAGTATATAAAATTTATAAAAAAATTAATAAATCAAATAGTCAAAGTCGAATTTAAAAATCAACAACGACATCGGTTAAAGAATAGAGAAAGTACTGTAGAGATGAAGAAAATTAGAGAACCCACTTATAATATGGGACAGATTTACATTGCATGCTGTACATGGTGTTATATGATGTGTTCGTTTGTGCTTAAAGCGATTACAAACGCCATCGACCTTCAACCAACTCAACTCTCCACATTGGCTACTGCGTACAGTACAGTGGCTCTGTTCGCGGCAACCGATGAATCAGACGAAGCTAGAAGAAAGTACGAGGGGTGCAAAATTACATCATTTAACTCTCAATAAATGCTTAATGTTAAAATTAGAGAGTGTTTATATGATGAAAACAAGCCACTTACAAGTAAACTTGTGAATTTTGTGAGTGCATTTGCACCCACCGTATACAAACTACCTTCGCCCCTGCGATGAATGCAGTTTCAGTTATAACTACAGTAATCAACAAACGAACGGACCTAGTGATATCTGGGGCTCAATATCAGTAGCACAACTGATCCTTCCATATCTTTTCACTGAATTTTGGGCCCCACAATGCTCTGACCCCACTGGTCGGTGGTTCACCTCAGGCTCACTTCTTTGTCTGGATTCTCATCTTTTTTTTCACATTTTATTACTACAGTAAATCACATTTAGTTACCACTCTGAATTCCAGTACAGTATCCTATGCCTCCGTTGGCTTCGCCTCTGCGACAAGGACACCGCCGTAACGTGCAGCGCAGCCAAGCAATTGCCTAGTTGGGTAAGCGAGGGAGCACTCTGCTTGGTGAATGCTTTCCCCTTCCTCCAGTCTTGTGCAACGAAAACCCCAGCTTTGAGTACTGCATTTGAGCCGATTTCACCGTGTTCATGCGATCTTTCTTTGGAATTGAGTCCTCGTATGAGCCGCGTGCTTTAGAAGGTGACAACTTCTTGCTTTGCCTCATCTCTTGCTCTCCCTGTGCCATTAATCCTCTGCAAGTTCTTTTGGCTGAAATTCTTTAACCTAGTGCTCTCAAGAGCAGAGATTTCTACCGTTCTGTGGTTCTAGAAATATTTCAGCTCTGTGTGGTCGAGGTGATCATTCGCACTCTTTTTGGGTCTTTGATTTGACTGAAAAAAGGAAGCCCGAAATCCTACCCATTCCCCCCTGTGCTAGTTCACTCGCTCGGTTATGTAACAATCTGTGGTTATAGGATGTGCCTCTGAAAGAAAAGCGCAGATCTCGCACATTGTTGCGCCTGATCAAAGCCTCTTTTCTTTTCCTCTTCCTTTTGGGAAAAAAAGGATCATCTTTGAAGTTCTAGACGCAGGCATTTTTTGTTGATTTGTTCTGGGTTCAATTGGGGGCAGCAGGAGGCCGTTTACTTTTCATTTGTTCTTTTTGTTTTGCGTTTCCCTAGATTGATAAGCCTTCAGAGCTCAGAGCTCACACCAGTCCAGTCCACCCTGCTTGGTGACTGGGGTCTCAGGCCTGGGGAGGAAAAATCCCCCCCTCATCTTGTTCTTCTCGTGTCGTGTGCAATATAAAGGTTCCATCTTGCATCTAAACTGAACTTTGTCACTGCGTTCATCTGATCTTTGATTGGACGTCTGTGTTAGGATGTGCTCGGTTCCTACTTTTGCCTAATCTATTTGTCATTGTGTGCTTTGGAAAGAAAACTGTTCATTTACTAAATCCGTGGTGTTGGGACGCTTGTACGAAAGAAGGATTAAATAAGACCTTGTGTTTCTTTGCATCTACTGTGTTCTTTCCTTCTTTCACACGATAAAAATGATTTTGTTCTAGTAATTTTGAAGTTGAAGGCACGCGCATTGTTCCATTCCCTCTCATATATTCCATTTGTTACTGTGAACATGGCTTATAAATCTGTTGCAAAATTTTTAGTTGTAGCTCAATTTATATACTGGTGATTGCCTCACTTACCCATGATTGGTCACACTGCAGGTGGGTTCGAGGGATATTGACAGTTGGCTGGTCGTATAGGCATCAGATTGGTGACAGATTTTGTTGTTCTTCGCTAAGGTGAACATTTAGTTGTCTGCACGTTTGCTGCATTCTACTCACTGCATCTCAGTTTCTTGATGATCATTGTTGTGTTCTGGTCATAGATGAACTCATGTAAGGTTTCATTCCCCTTAAGTAATTAAATTCTGCAGTTGTTTTAGATTAGTATGAGTTACTCTTCTGTTAGTTGGGTGAAAGCATCATGTGACATTGGTTTACTGCCCCCTACAAGGGCCCAGCGAAGCATCATTTATCGCGCTCATATTCTCTTATGATGCTCACATGATTCAGTTTGTTAATCGAATCTAAAAAGTCATAAAAGAAATAATAGAGAACCTGCAAAGTAAACCAGATTATGGGCCTATGTAGTCCTGCATTCTCAATCGTACAAACTGAAGGCCTGCATTCTAGTAGTATTTTAGTGTCTTGTGCTGAATGTTCTTTTAGTATTTTACCACAGAATACCTGAGGTTGGGCCTATAGTAGCATGATTAGGTTCAGTGTCCAAAACATTGAAATTCATCACTAAAGTATCACAGAAACATTAGCACTAATACTATATAATAGGATGATCACAAGATGCCTATGTTGTTATATCTGTTGCACACTCAGACTTGGCTTATAGAATATCTAAGAATTGGCTTATAGCAGGCATGTTTGGGTTCAGTGTGCAAAACAATGAAAATTCATCTCTAAGTGCTAGCACTAGTACTATATAATATGATGCTCATATGGTGAATAAAATATAAATCTGTTGTAATATTTTATTTCCCTGTTCTCGAATCTATGGCTGGGGCCAGTGGGATGACAGGGCACCTTGGTGCTTTAGCTTCACAGGTTGACAACAAGATACATTGTCTCAGAGATGCATTGGCTGAGTACCAGAATATCAGGAGTGTCATTGATGGGGTTACCGAAGAGAATGAGAAGCTCCAACATAAGGAGGAGAGGTTCAAGCAAGAGAAGGAGAGGTTACAGCGTGAGCTGCAGGGTCAGTAGCACTTGACGTCAAAATCAATCTCAGAAACTAACATTCTTTTTGACTTCTGTATGGTGTTGCGTTTATTGGTATAATCACTTTATGTAGCACACAGTACTAACAAAATTAGTCCGCTCATTTCTTTCTTCAGCCATTTATTATTGTCAGTCAAAAGTTCATTTCTAACTAAAGGAATTCTTGGCAGCTAATGGAGAGGCTTTCGAAGCAATGAAGGATGACCTTTTAGCATCAAAGAATACACTGATTGCTGCAGGCGATACAATTACAGCGTCATCGGAGAAGATTTCTCAACAGGATAAAGAGCTGGAGGCTTTGAAGAGAAAGCTTCAAGAGATTCAAGCCAAGAATAGTCAAGCTGAGCTACAGTGTGGAAGTGCTACTGCGCCTGTTCAGCCAAGAAGGGTAACAAGAACTCGCAATTCTTAATGCCATTGACTCATCATATTAAGCTTCCATTAGCTGTTTCTGCATTGTGCATCAAAACTCAATGCTGTAACTGATCTGGTTATAATCTTTCCTCATCTTTGCATGCTAAATCTTTTAATGTTATGTCAATAAAGTTGTAGCTAAGTTTCTCGCTTGTAATGCAGTATGAAATATCTTGTGCTTGCCCTTTCATATTTTTCAGTAAAACTACACCCCGGGTAAAATTCCTAAGATACTCCCTCAAGTCATGATTACATAATTTTGTTGTCCTAATGCCATGTATTCGTGATGGGAGGGAGTACTCCCATGTTCATAGATTCCATGTGCTTTCAACTTTTCGAGTACTGGGTTATATTGAAATATTATATGTGAATTTGGAAATTAGGTGCAAACAAGATCAATGAATAAACGGAAAAGGCCATTAGAAGAACCTTTGGACCATGGTACTAATGAAAGTGACTACACCAGTACAGGAGGCCCAATCTCTGCCTCACTTGGTGATGGAAAATCATAATGCATCCAATATGTTTTTACATTTCAGTGTTCAAGTACAAAGCTTCTAAGCTATCTAGGAGTATATGTGTATCCCTATTTCATTTTTGAACAATAGTTGTGCATACTTGTAGATTTCTTTTCTACTAACTTTGCCTTTAAAAATGTTTTTGCGAACGCAGGTGAAGACAAGTTCATCGGAGCCATCTGAAAGAAATGTTGACAACGAGCCGCTAGCAAACAAACCAAGCATTGTCCAAACCTCTGGTACTTTGGTGAGCAGCAACGAAGATCTGGACTCTGATCAGAAATGAGCTCATCAAGGTTGGTTCATGTCCCTGAAAATTAACACAATAAATAGATTTCACGCACAGTTTTGCAGCTTCCTTTTAAATGTATGTGGCGTTAGCTTATGGTTAATGCAATCTGGTGTCCAGGGATTCCTTGTAATTGATACCGGCGGGCAGAAACTGGGGATAAAGGAAATGGGGGAGCTCGACGAGAAGGCGTTCAAGGCTGCCTGTCTCGCAAAGCTACCTCCTGAAGAAGTTGCCGCAGGATCCTCTCAGTTATACTCAACATGGCAGAAGCAACTCAGTAATCTAAGCTGGAATCCCTTCAAGACAGTCACAGTTGACGGCAACTCTCAGGTACATCTATATCAACTCTGGAAAGCTCCGTGGCTTCTCACATCTTGTTTCTGATCCGTCCTCAAGGGCAACCGCCGATTACGTGCTAGTACTTGCATTACCAGGAGATCGTTGACGTTGACGATGAAAAGCTGCAAGAACTGAAGAGGGCGTGGGGAGAAGGCGCCCATGAGGCGGTCGTTAGGGCGTTGGTCGAGATGCAAGAGTAAGATCGCCTCAGCGACAGAAGCATCGCGTATGAGCTGTGGAATTACAAGGAGGGGAGGAAGGCCACCGTTGAGGAGGGTGTTGAGTACATGTGCGATCAGGTGAAGCGACTCTCGGCGACCAAGCGCTGGAAGACTCGCAGGTAATGCGATGGTTTTACCACGATTTGCTAACAGGTGACATTGCCATAGGAGCAGGTTTGTGGGTTGCAGAACTGTTGGTGATTGTAGCATCAGTTTGTCCTTTAGTAGATACCACTGTGTGTGACACTGCTTCTAGCTCAAGCATTTGCTTTCCAGTTTCTATATATTCACCCTAAACTTATTGTGCTCCTCTGCTCTGTTGTGCTTCAGGACGGCTGGGATTGCGTAGGTTTGCTGGCTCTTCCAAGATTGCATGCCAAGAAGAACCTGACGAGTGCAAGAAAACGAATTGGCGACCGTCCCTTTGAGTGCCGTTGAAACCATCTCGTGAAGACTGTTAACCCCGTAGACTGTCTCTTGCTGCCGTTCTGTTTGAACTATGTCATGACTGGTTAACCCCAGGAAAAGGGATGCAGACCTTTGAACCATTACTTTCAATTCAATTGTGTAGGTTGAATTTAAAACCTGCGACTGTTGACTGTTAATGCTGGTGTTACCGTGTCATCCGCTTGTAAGATTAGGGTGTGTTTGTTTCATATTATAATTCTTCTTAGATTATATAATTTAATTAAATAATCTGATTAAAAAACAAACAGATAGATTATTTATTTAAATTATATAATCTGAGATCTCTAAAAAATCTTAAAAGAGATTATTTCAGATTATTTGCTATAAAAGACCAGCTATTCATGTTTTTTTTATCAAAATTTCGCACTCTGACATTCTACCATTTCAATAACATACACTCTAATATTTATAGTACTTCATTAATTAATACAAATAAAAAAATAATCTAACTAATAATCTAGACTCTAAACAGATTGACATAGATTATAATCAACATTATAATCTTTAAATATATTATAATCTAGATTATCTCTATATAGGAAAGTTGCCCCAAATCTTTAGCTTCCTATCGTGCCACGTCACCCTACTCCTATCGTGCCACGTCGCCCCCACCTCTCCCCGTCCCGATCGCCCCCGGCTCGACTAGTCACGGCCTTCTAGGGCGTGGGGGCTGGACGCAGTCTCTTACGACACCGATGCCCGCGTCAAGCTCCGCGGGCCCTCCTCCACAAGCCCAACACCTATGCATCCCTATGGCGCTAATCGCCGTCTCCGACGACTCCGCCGCAAGGACCCCGACCTGTACGTAGTGCCCCTTCGCCGCTTCGCCGGAGCCTTCCCTTCCTTTTGGACTGTTTTCACATCTTCCGCTGATTCATGGCTATCTTGCAGCTCGGTGGATGTGTTCACTTTTCCTTGGTTGGTTCGACAAAAGTGGGATATTGCCATGATGGGTTCCGAGGATTAGCGTGGGTTCTGATGGAAGCAGGTGGCAGTGGTCTATATCTTTTTTTGTATTGTTCAAATGTGTTCTTTTTAGGAAACTCTGATGAAAGATTTTGATGAACTATACATGAGATTTCATTAAACTAGACGTTACTTCCTGGAGAATTTGGCAATCATGTTTTAGCATTGTTTTTTCCTTTTTTTTATACTCCCTCCGGTTTACAAAAGAAGCTCGTTTTAGATAATGACACAGTCTTCAAAACACAACTTTGATTTTTATTTTTTTTATAAAAATATTTAATAAAAAAACATATTTATAACTTTTCAAGACAAACTTTATCATCTAATTTTTATATTTCTAAATTAAAATTTATTTGTAATTTATATTTTCAATATTTGATCAAAATTTTTCCAAAACAATATTTTTTTTAACTGGAGGGAGTATTCTTTGCCTACTTGGGCATCCTGGTTACTAAAATTTCCCTCCTGCTCTTGTTGCAGTTCTTTTTTACTCATCATTGCCGTGAACCATCCAGGTACAAGAGGAACACCTCAGTGTAGCTAGCGCCTCGACAGTGGCAAGACAATGCTGGTGATGGAGAGCGTCTTTGACTTGGTCGTTGAAGGTAATTAGTAATTCGCCTCTGATTGATCAAGGAGATCTGTCAGTCAGTCAGTTTGTCAGATAGCCCATCAAAAAAAATTCACTAATGAATGCGGAAATCTATTTGCAGACATGAACAAACGGTACCCAAAGTTGACAAAAAAAAAATGCTAATAGTCAATATGGATGTCAAAGATAAACATGAAGAAGCTGGTGTTGGGGCAAAGCTTGCTTTAGAATTGTATCAGAAAGTATAAAAAGCGACGCATAGCATGTCACTCTTGCATAACCTATTTTGTATGTTAATTTATTAGTCATTGATCTCGCTATGTTGTTTTTAATGTTCCATAACTTCCCCTATGTGTGTAAACAACATAGTTAATGACAAAGTGAACGGAACTGAGTCAAATACCATATGAGAAAGAAACCAGTTATCATACTCCTAATCTGCTTTATTGTTTGTTGTCATCATTTACTTATCACCTTGCTCAGTCACAGATTGGAGGCAACATCTTAACTTGAAAATGAAGATAAGGGGGTGACGAGGGTTTTGCTCATGATTCTTTGAGGTAAAAGAATGGAAATAAAGAGCAAAATGGAATACAATAAAAAGAGGCTGTCTAGAGGATAGTTGTGGCAATGGAATGAGAGCAGCAGGGATGCGTTAGCAGTCAAATTTCTCTAGCCTTACACTGGATCATTCGTCTCCATTGAGTCCTTATCAACTCGAAACAAGGTAGACAATCCCATTTGTAGGTTTGGATACTTTATATTTAGTTTTGGACCCAGCCGATCAGTTTATTTTTGATGAGGATGCCACAGTCAATCAGCTGAAACACTGCTAGCTACTACTGCTCTCGGTTGGAAGACTGATAACTTGCTGTGAACAAGAAGATAAAAAGGCACAAAAGACAACACATTTATTTTCTCTTTTCTGTTCAATCCAACAGGCAAAATTTCTCTGTTTCATTTTGTTCGGTAGCTCCCCCTAGCAGGACGCTTTCTCTCTTTATTGCAAGTAATTGTCACATAGCATGGTTGAGATCAAATTGTCATGATTTCTGTTTATTTCCTAGGTAAAACACCTGGACCGGCACATCAGGTACTGATATAAAAAAATAGGGAAAACAAAAATGCTTAAGGAACGATTTTTTTTGTGATATTCAAACTGGCTCATGACTTTTAAGCCACCAGCGTAGACGGGTTAGCAGGCGCGGCGCCATTTTTCTAGTATAATCTACTAGAAAAACAAACAAGGCCTTAGTGTACTGATGTTTAGCAATTGCTGATAACGCCAGTCCTATGCCTGGATGTTTTTTTCCTGCCCACGTCATGGTCGAGGTTACCTGCTCAGACTGAACAGCCCTTGTGCGACGGTGGCCAATACACACTGTTGCTATATCTGTTTTTGTACACATTCGTGCACGATTCTAGACGTAGAATTGCATCCATTGTCAAAGATCACTGAAATAGGCAACAGCTGAAATTTTAGTTGAGACTTCATTCACCCTGCGACACCCCAGGTTGATCCAGCTGAAATAAACCACGATGATAGGTTTGAACAATGTGATTCTGTGACTCAACTTCAGGGAGGTAGAGAGCACTTTGGGCGTGATTGGATGTCATCTCAACGCAACCAGGCTCGCACCTCAGGAGCCAGGCCTTCGCTGGCCAGCGTCGCACGGGCCAGGCTACGGAGAAATGAAATCGAGTTTCGTTTCCCGCGAGCTAGGCTGGGAGCTCTTTCTTGCATCCAAACATGCGACGTAGACGAGGTATGAAAGCGACCAAACACTCTTTTCTTGCACGCGCAGAACCTGGCTAGCTATGCTTCGTGAACCAATCAAACGTCAATCGCATGCGGGTAGCCTGGCCGGGCGTTATGCGGCGAACCAATCAGCCCCTTTATGTTTGCATTCACGGCAGACACACATGTGCTCCCTTTACACCGATGCTTCGTTGCTCCACTGACATCTGTTGCCCTTCCCTGCTCCCTCCGTTCTCTAATTGATGTTACTTATTAACTTTTAAATTCAAATTTCACTATTTGTTGTAAAATTTTAAATTGCGATTCAAATAACTCTAATGATAAATCAAATTATATGAAATTTATAAAAAAAATTTGAATAAAACAAATAGTTAAAATTGAATTTAAAATAAATGGCTCAGATCAATTCTTTGTGTTACCTCCCTAGAGGTAAGATAACAAGGATTGATCTATTTTAAAAGAACTTTTGTAAGTATATGTTCTTATACCCACTCACACAAGATTCTAGATGTGCAATTACATCCAATGTCAAAGATCACCGAAATATGCAACAGCTGAAATTTTATTTGAGAATAAGTCGTCGGGTTGATCCAGCAGAAATAATCATGATGATAGGCTTGAACAATGTGATTCTGTGACTCAACTTCAGGGAGAGAGGAGAGAGGTAGAGAACACTTTTGGTTCACATTCACGGCAGACACACATGTGGCCCCTTTTACATCGATGCTTCGTTGCTCCACTGACATCTGTTGCCCTGCATTGCTCTCTCCGTTGCTTGTTTTGGCATTGCTTTTGCAGAGCAACAAGAGGGCCAGGATTGATCGCCGGTAGGCCAGGCGACGCCCATGCTGACTGCTCCGGCAGTGACCCGACGATGCTAATGGAAGAGGGAGGACAGAGGACACGCTGAAGCTGGGGTCAATCAGTGATCACGGAGCAGCCACTTCATCTGCGTCCTCTGGTGTGTACTCTTCGCCCTCCATCCTCGGTTCTTGATCCTACGTGTTCTCCAAAAATACACAAATATCAGTGTTCATGCTTTACTCAAGAATCCCCAAATGTTCTCCAAAAATAACTGAAAGAAACTCCTTTTTCTGTACTAACAGTAGGTAGCAATTTTGCAGATAGCGATTTTTGGTGGTGAACACGTACTAGGTGTGGCTAAAAAACTCTCTTTTTGTTTTCCAGCGTGTGCTATTTCAGTAGCCTGAAACCGCAAGAAGAGGAGGAAGATGGCGGGTGAGGAGGGCAGTGCCGGGGACGACAACTTGAGCAGGCGGATGAAGCTGTTTGCGTCCAAGGTCGACTCCAATATCTTCTTCCACAAGGACGCCGTGATGGAGTACATGGACCTGAAGCATTTGATCGGCGACCTCGCGGAGGAGAAGGCGAGGATGGAGCAGGAGGGGGAGGCTCACAGGAGGATGATCGCGGCGTCCCCGCAGCTCCTGGCGCCGGTGCTGGAGCAGCTCGCCGCGGCGAGGGCGGGGCTGGACGCCGCGAAGGAAGAGATCGCGGCGAAGGATGAGCAGCTGAAAGCTGTCACCTTGAAGGTTCGGGCGAGGATCGAGGAGGAGGGGGAGGCTCACAGGAGAATGGCGGAGGCGTCCCCGGAGCTCCTGGCGCCAGTGCTGGAGCAGCTTGCGGCGGCGAGGGCGGAGCTGGACGCCGCGAAGGAGGAGATTGCGGCGACGAAGGGGCAGCTCGCGGCGAAGGATGAGCAGCTGAAAGCTGTCATCTTGAATGTTCAGGCGAGGAGCGAGGAGGAGGTGGAGGCTCACAGGAGAATGGCGGAGGCGTCCCCGGAGCTCCTGGCACCGGTTCTGGAGCAGCTCGCGGCGGCGAGAGCGGAGCTGGACGCGGCGCAGGAAGAGATTGCGGCGACGAAGGAGCAGCTGAAGGCTGTCACCTTGAAGGTTCAGGAGATGGAAGCCATGAGGAGTCAAGATGGGCAGCAGAGTGCGAGTGAGACTGCACTAGATTCTGTCCAACGCAATTCCACACGGGTAAATTCTGACCCATCTTAGTAGTGTTTGCCTATGAATCTTTCTATTTGCTGATTCTCTCACGGTTTGCAAGTTAAGTGGATGGCAGGTTTATATCTTACCGGTTAATGAACATGATTTTATTTTTAAGGGATCTAAAAGTGAATGGCATATTGTTTTGAGGAATATAAGTGAATGACATATTTTCAGATTTACTAATCTGTGTAAAGACAGCAATTTTATCCTTAAATGTAGTGAACCTTTGCAAGATCATGAATTTCTGTTATAATTTTCATCCCGAAATCACAGTGTCGATAATTGCAAACCAGGCTAAAGGTTGTATCTTGCTGTACTACATTTGTGTTCAGTTGTTTTTCCTCGTTAGTTTCTAGTATGATGCTTATACAAGTTTTTCACTTCGCTGAGGCAGAAAAGATCTATGCAGGGGCAAGAAGTGATGCTCCAACGAGTTGTGGGCAACAATACTTCGAGCACGCAGCAGTTCAGTCAACAGATGGGTGGCCATCATGCAAGAAGCGATGATGATTCAGATGTGCTTAGAAAAAGTCTGATCAAGGTTTGCTTATATAATTGAACTTGCATTGAGTGAATTTTAAATCGTTGTTGGCTGACCACAGATCATGCTCATCCTCAACGCGATTGACAAGAAGTTCGCCGAGCAGGATGCGCGGTGGGAGGCGCGATTCGCGGAACAAAACGCAAGGTGGGAGGCGCGCTGGGTGGCGTTGGAGCAATCTACGACTGCAGTGCCCGGTATGCTTTCGACGGAGATTGGTTCTGCAGTGACGCAGCATGTGGAGGCGTTTGAGGCTGTGGCGGCGTCACGGCTCGATGTGGTCGAAGCGGCGGTCACCACACGCGTCGCGGCTCTGGAATCGACGACATCAGCGTTCGAGATGTGGCGTGTCACTGCCCGATCAGCAAATCATCCAAATAATAGAGAAATCACACAGTCGATCAAAACAGAGAAAACACAACATAGTGGTCAAGTAACACAATATTAATTTCTCAAGCTGATATCATGTTTGTGATCGGGTATAACCAAAATTCAGATAAATTCGATAAGAGCTACAGAGTGTAGATAGGATAGGTTAATAGAGGATAGGAAGAGAGATTAGAGGGGAAGAAATCAGAATGATTCTCTTTCAGCCTAATCCTCTCTTGCGCTCCAAGTTGATGCTTATATAGTGGCTGGTTGCTGGGCCTCGACTTGAGTTGCTGGGCCTTGCTCTTTCCTGCCTTCTGCAGTAGGCCTATCTTCACCGTTTCCCGCCTGAACTGGAGCGTCCGTCGCACTGGACGCGACACTGCCCCCCTCTGAAGACACTGCTGGTCCCCAGAGCGTCGCCGATGGAAATCGAGCTTTCAACACATAGTAATCCTTCCATGTAGTAATAGAATTTGGCAACCCTGTCCAGGAGACACGAACCTGCACAACAGCAGAGTTCCCTTTCTTCACCAAGCGTCGTTCCCAAATCTTCCGAGGTGTTGAAGCAGATATGTCAGGCGCAACTGTGTCAAGCAACTGGTGAAACACTGGAGTAAAGCTTGGAGTGAATGGTTTTAACTGAGAAACATGAAATACGTTGTGGATGTTACTAGCAGGAGGAAGCTGCAACTTATAAGCCACTGAACCTATCCGCTCAAGCACTTGATAGGGCCCAAAGAACTTGAATGCCAGTTTGTGGCATGGTCGGTTCACCACAGAGCTTTGTGCAAAGGGTTGCAGCTTCAACAGCACTTCATCCCCTACTTGAAATTCTCGCTCAGTACGTTTGCGATCAGCAAATTGTTTCATTCGTTGTTGAGCTGCGGCTAGATGAGTCTTCATGTTCTCCAAGAAGAGTTGACGCTCTTTCAGATGATCAGTCACTGAAGTGTTAGTGGACTCATGTAATGGAGGAAACAACCCAGGGAAAGGATCAGTACCATACAAGGCCCGAAATGGTGAACACTGTAAAGCAGAATGGTAAGAAGAATTGTACCACAGCTCTGCCAATGAAAGCCACTTAGCCCATTGCCTAGGATTATCTTGAACTGCACACCGAAGATACATTTCTAAGCATTGATTAACCCGCTCGGTTTGGCCGTCAGATTGTGGATGATAAGCTGAGCTGAAATGAAGTTCAGTGCGCAGTAATTTGAATGTTTCTTGCTAGAAGGAACTAGTAAATATTTTATCTCGGTCAGATACTATAGTATGAGGAACACCATGCAACTTAACAACATTGTTGAAGAATGTGTGAGCAACTTGTGATGCTGTGAATGGATGCTTGAGGGGCAGGAAGTGGGCATATTTGGTGAACCTATCAACCACAACCATGATCACAGTGTAACCTTCCGATGGTGGAAGACCTTCAATGAAGTCCATTGACAGATCCTTCCATGAACTGTCAGGAATAGGTAATGGTTGAAGCAAGCCAGGTGACTTGATATGTTTATGTTTGGCCTGCTGGCATACCTGACACTATTTGACAAATGATTCCACATCCTGTTTAAGCCCTTGCCAATAGAAAACTTTCTTTATGCGCTGGTAAGTCGCCTGAATGCCAAAATGTCCACCCAGTGCAGAACTATGAAAGGCAGTAAGAAGCTTTGTCTGCAGAGCAGAATTGTTACCAACCCACATTTTGTTCTTGTATTTAATTAAACCATCAACCAAGGAGTAGCCCTGAGCATTAGGAGAAGTAATAGCTAGTTCAGTTAGCAGGGATTGTGCCTTGGCATCACCTGCATAAAAATTGAGGAGTTCCTGAATCCATACAGGAACTACTGATGAAGTGGCAGATAACTGAAAATATTGTCCAACCCGAGACAGTGCATCAGCAACTTTGTTATCTTTGCCCCTCTTGTATTGAAATTTGAATTGCAATCCAGCTAGCTTGGTCATAGCTTTCCTCTGTAAGTCAGTGGACAAGGTTTGGTCTTGTAAATGGCACAAACTTTTATGGTCAGTTATGATGACAAAAGGGCTATGATGTAAGTAACTTCTCCATTTATCAATAGCCATCAACACTGCCAAGAACTCTTTCTCATAAGTAGAGAGCTTTTGATTTGCTTGGCTGAGTGCTTTACTGAAATAGGCAATGGGGTGGCCATTCTGAGAAAGCACTGCTCCAATCCCTAAGTCACAAGCATCTGTCTCCACTTCAAATTGTTGTGAAAAGTCAGGGAAGGCTAACACTGGAGTGTTGCTCATGGCCTCTTTGAGCTTCTCAAATGCTTCTTGTGTAGTTGAGGACCATTGGAACTGCTTCTGCTGCAATATTGTGGTAAGAGGTTTGGCTAGAGCACCATAATGCTGCACAAACTTCCTATAATACCCAGTGAGTCCCAGAAAACCACGAAGTTCAGTGAAATTTTGTGGAGTGGGCCAGTTAAGCATAGCTGTGGTTTTAGTAGGGTCAGTAGAGACACCTGCAGCAGAAATGATGTGTCCCAAGTATGAAATGGACTGCTGGGCAAAAGAGCATTTACTGAATTTAAGGAAGAGTTTGTGATCTGCCAGAGTTTGAAACACCAACTGTAAGTGTTCAACATGCTGCTCCAGAGTAGTGCTGTACACTAATATATCATCCATGAAAACAAGGACAAATTTTCTCATGTACTTAGCAAAAATTGCATTCATAAGGCATTGGAAAGTTGCTGGCGCATTGGTAAGACCAAATGGCATCACCCTGAACTGAAAGTGGCCGTGATGAGTTTTAAATGCTGTTTTTGCTTCATCTTCAGGCAACATGCGAATTTGATGGAAACCCGAACGAAGATCAAGAGTGGAAAAGTATTTAGCCCCTTGAATTTCATCCAAGAACTCATCTATGATTGGCATAGGAAACTTATTTTTGATAGTTAGTGAGTTCAATTTCCTGTAATCTACACAAAATCGCCAGGAACTGTCTTTCTTTTTCACTAACAACACAGGCGATGCAAAAGGGCTTACGCTTGGAACAATAGTGCCAGATGTAAGCATGTCAGCAACTTGCCTTTCTATTTCATTCTTCTGCTCTGGAGAGTAACGATATGGTCTGCAATTCATAGGTGTGGCACCAGGTATAAGAGAAATAGAGTGATCATATACTCGAGAGGGAGGTAATTCAAACGGCTCTTGAAAAATATGATCAAACTCAGCAATGAGGCTCTGCACTTGCTTAGGAATTACAGTTGACATAAGCTTGTCAGGGGAAGTTGAAGAAGGAATCACTGGCTCTAGTAAAACTGCAGCCCACAATTCATTTCCTTTGCTCCACTTTAGTAACTGTTCTGAAGAAATCTCAGACAGCATGGTGTGAAACGAGGATTGAATGCCTTTCAAAGTGATATACTGTCCTTTGTGATTAAAGGAGATAGACTTGTGGATCCAATCACATTGCATGGGACTGAAAGTCTCAAGCCAGTCCATTCCTAGAACAAGGTCATAAGCACCAATATCCAACACCTTGGCAGTACAGGTGAATGTGTGCCCTTGTACATACCATTCGAAGTCTTGAAGCTCTCCTGTACATTGCAGTGTAGCTCCACTGGCCACTTGCACTGTCATAGCGTCGATAGGGGCAATTGTATAGTTGAGTCTTTGAACAACCGAAGAATTGACAAAGGTGTGTGAACTACCAGAGTCCACCAAAACAACCAATGTCTGATTACGGGCTAGAGCCTGCAGCTGTATAGTCCTAGGGTTGGGTCTGCCAGTCAAAGCATTGAGAGACAAATAAGAAGCTGCATCAGACAGATGATCAGGAACATGTTCTAATGCATCAAGAATATCTTCTGATAAGTAACCTCCACCATCAGATGTAATGGCCTATAAAGCATTGACTTGATCCGTGGCAACTGTGGCACATTTGTGAGCTGGAGTATACTTCTCCCCACATTTAAAACAGAGGCCATTGGCCCGACGAAAATCCTTGAGTTGCCGAGCCTTCCACAGATCAGTACTGTTAAAGGAAGACTTCGACTCTCTGATAGTAGAATGAACTGCAGTCTTACTGACAGAACGACTGCATGACTTCTTTGATTTCTCCAGCAGTTGCTCATGAATCTCTGCAAGTGTAGCGGCCTGATAAACAGTTGTTGGAAGATGCAGTACAACTACAAGACGGAGTTCATCCTTCAGTCCCAAGAGAAACTGACTAACCAACACAGTGTTACTAAGAGATGAATCATATAAACGGATATGATACACCAGTTGCTCGAAGGCACGTCTGTACTCAGCCACAGTGCCATTCTGTTTCAGAGTAAGCAACTCCATGGTCTTCGCTCTATGCACATTCACATCAAATTCCTTAGTGACAGCATCCACAAACCGATCGCACTGATGAAAATCCGGTGTGTGCTTATAGGTCTGGAACCAATGAGCTGCTCTATCAACTAAGTGCAGTGAAGCAGCAATGACACGAAACAACACAGGAATTTGATATAGCGTAAAATATGCAGAGCATTTGTCCAACCAAATACGCACATCAGACCCATCAAACACTGGGAAATCCATTTTGGGTAACTAAGTACGTCGAATAGAATCCAAGCGTTCAACATCATGAGAAAGCTTATCAGCAAAAGAGGAATTAGAAGGTTGTGTTGTAACTTGAGGTACCTCAGTTGTTGATGCAGTATGCTGTATGATCGCAGCAGATGATGTAGTGCCAGGAGGAGCCCCCATAATTCCAGTATCTGGTGCAGTACTCGAACCATTCATAGATGTCTTCAGAAGTTTGGTAACTTGAATTTGCTCTTGTTGAACCAGACCAATTGAACTCATGGCCAGATCCACTTTGGTTTGAACTGTCAGAAGATCCCCAGAGAACGAGTCCACTTTCTTCTCCATAGATTCTAACTTGACAGAAAGGTTGGTGATAGAATCCAGCAACGTTTTCTCAATTTGCTCCATCTGAACAACCAGAAAACGAGCTTGCGGCCCTGGCTTATAAGTCCCCGTGATGAAAATCCGACCAACAATCGAACCAGAAGGAAGGATTTATACTGATCAGAGTGATCAACACCTTCGTCCTGCCCGATCAAAACCAAGAGATCAACTCGAAAATAGGAAGGACCTGTCTCTGATACCAGTGTCACTGCCCGATCAGCAAATCATCCAAATAATAGAGAAATCACACAGTCGATCAAAACAGAGAAAACACAACAGAGTGGCCAAGTAACACAATATCAATTTCTCATGCTGATATCATGTTTGTGATCGGGTATAACCAGAATTCAGATAAATTCGATAAGAGCTACAGAGTGTAGATAGGATAGGTTAATAGAGGATAGGAAGAGAGATTAGAGGGGAAGAAATCAGAATGATTCTCTTTCAGCCTAATCCTCTCTTGCGCTCCAAGTTGATGCTTATATAGTGGCTGGTTGCTGGGCCTCGACTTGAGTTGCTGGGCCTTGCTCTTTCCCGCCTTCTGCAGTAGGCCCATCATCACCGTTTCCCGCCTGAACTGGAGCGTCCGTCACACTGGGCGCGACAACCTGGTTGTGCTTACTAATAGATGGCTCCTCTTTCCCCCCCCCCTATTTTCTCAGTTGTTTTAATTTTTGTGTGTGCAATTAGGCTGTAACTTCTCTTTCTATATTAATGAATGGCAGATCTCCTGCCTTATTTTCAAAAGAAAAAAAAAACATTGAGGTGTATCCATTCAGGATTCCTGAAATATGAGGTGTGAGATAGTGACTTCATGGTCTGCTGATATACGGTAACTATTTTCTAGGTATTCATGCAACTTAACTGTGGTGGCCATATCCTTGGGGTGAAAGAAATTGGGAAATTAAACAGACAACCGTTCCATGCTGCATGGTGCTACTTCTTGTGAATAGGAGGAGGTCATAGATGTTGATAAGGGCATGCTGCTAGAGCTGAAGAGGACGTGGGGAGAGGGCGCCCACGGTCGTCAGCGCGTTGACAGAGATGAGAGAGTACAACCTCCTGAGCAACAGAAGCATCACCTATGAGCTATGGAATCATAAGGCGGGAGGAAGGCCACCACGATGGAGTGTGTTGAGTACATGAGCAACCGGGTGGAGCAACTCTCAGTGGTTAAGCGCAGGAAGAGTCCGAGGTAATGTAATGCTATCGTAGAATGATTTCCCAGATGTGACATTGCTATATGAAGAACTTGTGGATAACAACATGTTACCCGTTGGTGATTGTATATAGCAACGGACGTGTAAATAAATGGTTATTTCCTTGTGACATTGCTTCTACTATTTGTTAATAATGCCTGCTCAGACATTCCCTGAAAAGCTTCCTGGCATATCATTCAGATACAACATCGAGCTCATGTTTTCGTTCTGCTGCTCTGCAGGACGGCAGGGAAAGCATAGTGTAGGATGACTCTTACATGGCTGGAAACCAAGAAGCAATTCTGGCAAGAGCAAGAGCTATGTTGTGACTGTTAACCATGTAGAATTGACTGTATCAGGGAATGGGAAACTATGAGCTAGTGCCTTCATTCCTGCAAGATTACTGTGTTGTATGGCTTATGCTACCATTTCATGATTTGTAGGAGAAATGTAATGTTTGACTTCTTCTATGCTGCTAGAAGAATTGCAGTTCGCTGTCTATCTACAATCTTGAGTTGTTCGGCATATTCAGATTCAGAAGTATCAGGTGTGTTGCTGGACAGGGCAGGCAAACCGTGAGTGATTTTTGCTTTGTTAGCACGGACTGTTTGACCTTGCATCTGAAATTCTGCCTTGCCATGCCTCTGACACGTGGACCCGTCCTGTGAGGCCAGATGATTAACAGATTCAGAAAAAATAAACAAAATCAAGGAAATCAATCTGTCTCTGGAAACAGCACCACCAGTCCACCACCAATACTGCATGCGTGTGCTAGGTTTCCATAATTAGCTGTGACGACCTTCCTTCCATGCACGCGTCTAATTAAACACCCTGCGGAAACAAGCCGCGTCTGTGGATGGAAAGCATTCGTGGCGACGAGGAATGGAAACCAATCAAGGTGCAATCTCGCCGCCGATTCCGGGTAGACGGCGATCGCGCGATGAGCTGGAAGTGATCGATGATGAGAAGGAAACGGCACCACGAATTGAAGTCGAAGCCGCCGCCACCGCAGTCGTCGCCGCAGCAGCGGTCGGCAACAGCGCGGTGCTGTAGCGAGCGTTCCGTTCCTTCTCCGGCGGCCGGGTAGCTGGCGGCGAGTGGCTGTTCGGTAACGCCATGGCCGGCTCGCGTGGATCGGCGGCCCTCCGCGCCGGCAGGTGCATCCTGCCGGTCGCCGTCATGGCGTGCTGCGTCCTGTGGATGGTCCTGGTCCTCGCGCCTCTGACGCCGGAGCAGGTGGTACTCGGCCGCCCCGGGAGTTTCCAGGTGAGCGTCAGAGAAATCGTTGGAACGGTGGAGCGATGGGCCCAAGACACGCCGCCGGCGCCAGGGAGTGGCGGCATCGTTGACATGTCGTCGTCGCCGCCGCCGGCGGAGCGTGAAAAGATCGTTGACATGTCATCGGGACCAGCGGAACGTCGAACAAAAGCAGAGGCTCCCCCGCCGCCGGCACGTGGACAGATCATTGACCCATCACCATCACCGCCGCAGCCGGGGGTGAATCGTGAAGGAGTGATCGAGACGTCACCGCCGCCGCCGTTGGAGCCACAACCAAGAACACAGTCTCCTCCTTTGCCACCACCGGCGCGAGAAGCGATGGCGGCCGTGGAAAGGTCGGAGAAGATGGTGGCCGTGGCCGATCCGTGCGCCGGTCGCTACATCTACATCCAGGACCTGCCGAGTCGGTTCAACGCCGATCTGGTCCGCAACTGCAGGGCTCTGTCGGAGTGGACGGACATGTGCATGTACCTCACCAACGCCGGCATGGGCCCGCGGCTGACGCGCACTGACGGCGTGCTCCCGTCAGTCGGCTGGTACGACACCAACCAGTTCACACTGGAGGTCATCTTCCACAACAGGATGCGGCAGTACGAGTGCCTGACGTCCGACGCCTCCCGCGCTGCCGCCGTCTACGTGCCCTACTACGCGGGGCTCGACGTCGGGCGGTACTTGTGGGGGTCGTTCAGCAACGACGCGCGCGATGCCCTCGGCCAGGACCTCGCGAACTGGCTCCGGTCGTCGCCGGCGTG
>BCLG01000218.1:2624-27925 GCA_001602295.1 Zoysia matrella
AGTTCCCACAGATCAAAGCATACGACTGTGATGGGTCCTCCCCTACAAGTAAGGCAGCAATTTTTGCAATCCATCCACTATCACCTGCCCCTGAGCCTTGATCATGTACTACCACCATTGTGGGTGGTGCAGTTTCCTGGCCAGCAGTAGCAGTTGTACCGGATTCAGCTCCCTGTGTTGGGCTATGAGCAGTCATTGTGGTCTTGCTGCCTCTTGCATTAGGCCGCTTCCTGTTCCTCAATCCATCCGATGATGATATCTCAACATCATTGCTTCTGAACACTGCTGCATCCAACTTTTGTTCTTCTCCAACATGCACTTTTAAGCCAGTTGACGCCCCCAGCTTAGATGCCAAAACTGAAGCTGCTGCGGCCTTTGCAGCTGGATCAAGATCATATTTCTGCATGAGTAGGGCGCATTTCATCACTGTTAGTATTGGTGAGGAAGAGTCATGATCAAATTTGATACCAGGTACTTTGGAACTTCTGCAGCTTGAGAAAATCCACTTGCCCACTAACCTGAATAAGCTGTTGGGTCAGATAATAATTTGTTCTGTCTTTGAGCTCATCAATCTTAGCTTTCCTCTCTGCTCTCAACTTTTCAAGGGTTTTCTGGTCCTTTCGTTCAACTATAAACAAATACAAAGAGGAACAGATTCAATTAGGTATACTGAAAAGGTATCCTGAAAACAAATTATGCCATATATATTTATGTTGAATGATAATATCGTATTTACTAACTATTGTACAGTGTGTCAGTGTCCAGATTACAGAACCTTATACTGACGAAAAGAACGTATCCACTTAAAGTTGGATAACAGAACAGCCATCTGAATTTCTAACAATAAACCATTAAAAATTGCTAAACCCTTCATTTGTCAAACAATCACACAACTATTATTATCTGTCAAAAATAATTATGATAACCAATACAGCATTTATGCCAAGTTTACAATGCGGGTAATTTGTGAATACATCTGGTCATTATACAGAAATGAAAAAATATCCATGAATTTTAACCAAGCAGGAAAGAACACAAGTGTGATTCATAATTTAATCTTTCCTTAAGATTGTCTTCAAATTACTTGTGAAGCCAGTTTTAAGAGAACTCAGATTCCCACATTTCTCAAAAGTCAAAACTAGTTTGTAATGACCAAAAAAACCCAGAAAATTCCAAGATAGATTTCTAATACTATAAGAATTAAGACTTGATGCATACAGTAGAACACATGAATTATGGTTGGAAAAGGAACACAGCACAAACTGCAGAACACAAAAAAATTATAGAAAAAATATTTAAATCAAAAGAAAAATATAACACCTAGATAAAAGAGGAACAAGTACTAGAGTAAACTAGAACAACACTTTGCCCTACAGAAGTTTCAAGGTACATACGCATATGTGTGAAGTTTACCACTGTTGAATATACCACAGAAGATACAGCAGGCAGAACAAACATAGGTAGCACTCGGAATGCCCTCATTTGCCAAGTTAGATCCTCATCTCTTGTCATCACAATAGCATAAGCAACAGCCAACACCTGAGAAGAAGACAAAACTATCAAGCCAGCAGAAATTGCTATGTGGGTACATATAACGGGAGGAAAGTGATTACTAGTTTAATATAAAATGTAAATTGCACCATATACAATGTATAAAAGCCAAAAAGGAAATAGGTCACTAAAATGGAAAACGTAGAGAGTAGCATTTGATTGTCATGTAAATGTTAGGATGCATTAATCACTATGCACAATATGTATGACCATTAGGGCATCCACAATGGTAAAATAAACTCGGTAATAGGCATTGAATGTCCAGTACTGCTCGGTCGTAACCACTGTGAGGCTCGATAGTAACAAAAACCCGGTCGTAAGACTAATGCCGGCAGCAAGCCAATTTTATAATATATGTATACAGTGTATCCAATAAACAATTCCCGCTAGTTGCTGCTCCAGCGTTTTCCGATCAGCATCCGAGCTTGGAAGAATCATTTTTTATTTAAGTGGACCCCATCTTATACCTTCTAACATTGTGCGGAATGCAGCAGCAAATGCCGACTGACACTTGGGTCCACCACTAGTACCGAAGCCGATAGTAACCATTGTGGTTACAATTTACATAACTCCCAAAAATGCAGAAAATCAACTACTCGTGTTGCTAGGGGAGCATAACAAGAAACCATAAATTTCATTGACAAAGCCCAAAAGGTAATACCTCTCACTGCAGTTTGAATGAAAACCAACAGAATTTATTTACAGTCAATATTTGATATACAAACCCAGTCGCAACCCAAAAGTTCATCTGATAGCATAAAGTATCACGATACCAGCATAACGTCCCTTAAATACACTAGATGGGTACGAATGCAAGAACCTTTGGCATAACAACAATTTCTTCTGTAAATTTCAAAATTTTCACCACCGCAACAGTTGCACACTGGTAGATAGAAATAACAAACAAAAAGAGAAGGAAAACATGACTATCAACTTATCAACACTAAAGTCAGACAGAAACTAACACTCCAGGTATCTGGACCTATTTTCAAAGAGAAGAGTCACTCTGAGCAGTGAGCACCGGAAAAAGAGCTGCCACCACCACTGGAAATGGGATGATTCATCTGCACCTATTCATGATGGAATCATGATGTTCGTGGCGATGTTAATCAGGAATCTTCCATAATTTGTAGCACGGAAGAAGCAGCTGTCTGAGTCACTGGTTATTTGAATTTACCATAACATACAGGGCGAAAACACTCTAATTGATTGTAAGGAATGTAACTGCTTATATGTGTGTACTTTGTTTCCTTTCAGCAAAGCTACTGCCCTTTCACTACCCGTGAACCGAAGTAAAAGAGACACACCCCAAACGTTCTTTTAGTATAAAGTCAGCTCCCTATGTTCCACGCCAGAGGAAATCCTACAAACTAATCTCAAGCATCATCAAAGCAATATACAAGGATATGGACCAGAAACTCCTGGCGATAACGAATCGATCGAACGACAATACAGCCACCGGACCATTTCGTCAGTGCCCGGTAGTGAGTAAACGCGTAGAGGGGAAGGGAATGAAAATCCGTGAAGACCTCTGCGAAGACGGAGAGGACGACGAGGTTGCGCACGGCGCGGCGGGAGAACTGCGTCCGCCGGCGCATCCGCGCGTGCACGGCGGCCTCCTCCTTGGACAGGTACTGCAGCCGCTTCTCGAAGTCCTCCCGGCCGCCGAAGAGCGCCCGCCACACCCGGGCCAGCACCCCGCCCCGCTTCCCCTTCTCCTCCTCCTCCACCTGCTCCTTTCCCTTACCCTCTGCTGGCGCGGCCGCCGTCGGGGACGAAGCCATTGGTTGCCGCGCGGATCCGCTCGGCGCCGGATCCGAAGGATCAAGGATGGGCAGGCGCCTGCACCTGCGCACGCGCGACTGGCTTGCTTGCCTTCTGGACGCGACCCGTCCGACGGGTTTGGGGGCTAGCTGGCACCTTCCCTTCCGAGAGAGAGAGAGAGAGAGAGAGAGAGAGAGGGAGAGATTGGGTGTCTCGTCGTCTTCCCGGGAGTGGACCGAACCGGCGCGCGTCTGCTTGCTTGACACTGACGATCCGCGGATTGCTCAGCGGAGCTGGTCGGCTTGTTGTGCGTTGATCCCGTCGTCGCTGCCTGATTTCTGAGGTAAAACCGTGATGAGCTGGGAAGCTGCTTGACAAGTCGACCCCCGGGCAACTGAATATACGCGACAGATTACCTGCCGAAGCCCACGGCCCACCACCTGTACCTCCAGACGTCCCCCTGATTTTCTGAGGCCCAGGGCGGTCGGCCCATCAGCGCTAGCTCAGGGCCGGCCTGCTTGACGGCATGGTGGTGGCCTGTTTATGTGATGGAAAGAAAGCTCGCGACCACGGTTTCACTTTCAGCGCGTGTGGCCCGTAATGTCGACGCGCATCGATCAGAGGCTCAGAGCGCCCGTCACTGAGGCAGACAAGAAGAAACCTACACGAGGAACTCGTGAATATGGGACTGGGTTGGATATCTGCAGCAGACTCGTTGTCCTGAATGGCGGACCACCTTGCGCCACGACGGAGTGCATATGCAATTCACATGCAGCCGGCGGCTGTGGCGTGCCCTGCAAGATCGATGCATGTCGGTCGGGATGGGTGCGATCGAGCAGTCAAACTAAGGATTCGACGACGCGAAGAAAAAGAATATCAACATGTGCTAGTTCTAGCTTACACGAAGATACTGTGGGTTATTCTGTAGACTACCCTTGTGGTCCACCAGAATTCAAACGGGCGTACAGTGCAGCCCCTGACGGTCACGTTGGGGCCATGCATGAGCATGCGCAGACCGCGTGAGCTACACTTAAAAATGGAGAACACATGGTGACCGCCGACCGGTGCTGCTGCCCGGCCCGGCAGACCAGCTCAGCAAACCTGAAAAAGCCTGCCATGGCGCGCGCGGTCAAAGAGATCCTCCGCACTACTGGCCTACATTGATGGCGGTGTGGAGTAGTCGTACATGTTGCCAGCTGATCGATCGTATCGCCAGCAGGACGATCCAAGTCCACAATTATTACCAGAGCCCAGAGGTTCTTTTTGACCGCCAGAGCAGCTAGACGAGCAGGGGCCGTGAGCTTGCAACCGCCAGCAGTGCCCGGCTGGAGTACTGAGTCATCGTGCGATCGGTCCGAGTACAATCAACAAGCTTCGTTCGTGGAATCTTGGGTGATCTCGGTTACTAGCACGTCCCTCGTTTCGCTATCCCCTGGCACCTGCGCGCGGCCCCATCGTGCAGACAGCCGTGCGCGTCAGCGGAGCCGCAGCGGCCGTCTGCTTGACCTTCCCTCATCGATCTGCCGTCCGTCCCCAGAGGCACCCAGGGCACTAACCATGTACAGTACTAAGTGCATGCTCTCTATTTTTAACCTTGCATGCATAGCGGCGAAACGTACGTAGTGATAGTAGGCATTATATCTGGATTGATGGAGAGGCTAACTGTCTCAGATAGGAAGAAAGCTTTGAAGATACCTCTTGTACCTTCCAATCGTCATAACAAAACGTTAAAAAAAATAGATTTCTTTTAACATAAGTGGAAGAAAGACTTGATGCAATCGTAGACCACGCATGTGGATAAAAAGTGATATATTGGCAAAAAAAATTGAGTAAATTTCACAAACTTACAGGTATTTTAGCAATACTATCACAAAACTATAAATTTAACATATAATTTCAAAAAGCTATAAATTTGCTACAATAAATTTCAGAAACATTGCATGCAATCTGTAGTTTTGTGATAAATTAAATATATAATCTGTAGTTTTATGATAAGTTCGATACAAAATCTGTAGTTTTGTGATAATATTAATAAAATAAATGTAGTTTTGTGAAACTTACACCAAAAATTTATAGTGGTGCTGTAAAAACCGATGGGTTTACATGAGCCCGGCATAGAATTTTTTCCCTCTATTATGTGCCGCCGCCAACCACACAGCAGCTCCAACCTCCAGCTTATTAGAGGGCAGGATATATACATATCATCTTAAAATTTGGCGGACGAGCTCATCAAGACACATCCTAGCGGGCTGTTTTCAGATAAACAGATAGCTTGATTATGTGTTGGAGTCATCTTCTCATAAGTACCATTTTCTGGTGATATTCCCAGCAATCAACATCGTGAATGTATCGGAAATGCTCCTTTCTAGAAAAGCCGAGCTATCTCTTTTCCAGACCGCATGCAGCACCCACATTATGCTTGGATTTTGTTGCGAGCATAACACTGTTCCAATCCGATCCGACATTGTGTGCAGCCGCCAACCACACAGCTGCTGCGCAACCTCCAGCTGATCTGGGGGCAGAGCACGTACTGTTCCATTGGATCGAAACGAACCAACACGAAAGGGAGGTAATAAAGCATGCGCGCAGATGTCTCAGTCTCGAGTGCGAATCGTCGACAACAACAGTCGAGGCATGCGCGGTCAACCGATCGAGCAGGAAAGCACCATGCATCTCCGTATCCGTGAGTCGCGGTGACGTGGTGAGCTAACTGCTACCGGAACTAGATGCCTCGCGCGCGATCCCTGGGGGTGGCGGTGGTCGTGATCGACGTGCAGTTCCTCCAACTTTCCGTGGAGATTAGAAGAAGATATAGCTAGATGCCTCCACATTTTATTCCCAACCAGCCGGAGATGCTCCGTCCGGCGCACGCCGGCCGGGGAAGCTGGGAAAGTTGCACCGATCCGGGACTGGTGCCTATCGGCAACGGAACACACGACCGGTCCCCCTGAACTTTGAGCGGATGGATTTGTGTACGTACTTCGTACACGTGCATCAATTCAATGGTAACGTAGCTAGCCACGACCATACGCGCTTTACTTTGGGAATAGATTGAAACTTGACACGCCATGTGAGTTGTGACAATTTGCAGAGGCTAGCTAGTTAGAGCCGCTTGTGTCTCGATCACTCCAGAGAACACAGTTGTAGGAATATTAAGCAACAGAAACGCTTATACAGAAAAGAATCAGTGCGGAGTACTATTTCTTATACATGCATAATCATATCAGCTTCATTCATGCATGCAACGTTAAGAAGTACAGAAGCATATAGTAATTATAAACTGTAACAAAACCACGTATCCTATTCCTAGGTACAGGTGCATGATTCTCAACCCTACCACTTCCTTGCAGTATACAGCTACATAAGTCAAGTTGCAAACTCATGAACACCGGTCACACCGCGCTCTCTACATGTACACCATTGGTACGCAGAACTTAAGGAACACGCGCGCATCAGAATTTTCACGCGAGAAAATTACGGAGACCGACCTTCTTCCCGGTCCTCTTGACGTCTTCCTGAACTCTCCACCTATACTGTCCGAACGTGAACGGCACGTAGGGCGAGGGCTCCCGGCAAGTGCCGATCGGCGAGTCGTAGGACGGGCAGAGGAAGTAGGCGACGGAGTACCTCTCCATCGTCGCGTTCGCCATCACCCTGTGCTCCACGCTCTTGTATCTGTTGTTGCTCCATGCCTTCAATTCAAAACACAACAAAGAGGATAGTTATATCAGAATGCAGCATATGGTGCCAGATTGTAAATAGAGAAGCACGTGAGTACGGCGCATCAAGCACATTGGGTTGCATCGAGATGTATAGTAAGCAAGTAGATCTTTTTTTTTTGGATAATGCAAATCGCTGCTTTAGTACTCCATTTAGTAGCTGTACTAAGCTACTACCAGCGTGATCTCCAACGTGCTGCCATGAAAAAGCTGCGCAGTACAACTACACCATGTGGAGTGCCGATGTGGTTGTACTACTAAGTACTAGCTACTACCCTGCATGGACAGGTCAGAGTCTGTGCTTCAGCAGAGTGTCATGCATGGACAGGTTAGCTTCTGTACGGCGATGTTTTCCTGTCGCTTGAACTCTCATGCCTTTTCTCTAGCAGGAGTACATTCAGCCTTCACTTCGCGGATTCTGTACATGCATGCAGACACGGGCGAGCCCAAGAGAGGGTATCTTGTGACTGGCTACTGGCTAGTAGCTTCACGTGAACGACACAGACCAATGCAATGTGGCCACTCAACGTACTCCCTAGGACTGGCTACTGGCTAGGACGATCCACATGGAACGATCGGTGGTCCTAGAAGAGATCGAAGCACGCAGCGTTCATGTCATGTGCGTTACCTGGAAGAGGTCTCCGATGTTGACGATGAGGGCGCCGGGGATGGGCTTGACGGCCACCCAGGCGCCGCCCTTCATGAGCTGCAGGCCGCCGACGCGGTCCTGGAAGAGCACCGTGAGGAAGTCGCTGTCCGTGTGCGGCACCAGCCCGAAGGTGTCGGGGGAGAAGGGGCACGCCGGGTACCGGTTCAGCCGGAGGAAGCACGTCGTCTCTTCGCAGCCCTCCGGGAACCCGCGCTCGCCGACCGACGCCGGGGCGTGACCCAGCACGGCCTCCGCGAGGACGCCGGCTAGCGTGCTCGCCAGCTTAGACATGGCGCCGGCCACCTCACGTGTCACATCTCTGCAGCACGCGGCACGCATGAGCTTTTGCCTTCACATGCGTAAAATAATGAAACACATCTCTTTTTATTAGAAAGTGTAAACTATATCATCGCTGTGCCAACCTGAAGACTTTCCAACCCTTTTTGTGTGTGTAAAAAGACTAGTTAGAAACCAAGCAGTACTTAAGGAAGATGGTGGAGGTCTTTTTAGCTGCTCTTCTTTTAACCGTGATAGGATAGAGCGCACCCATGTCAAATGTCAATCTGCAGTTACAGTCACCATGCATGGACGACGAATCGCGTCTATATGTACACTTGACTGACATGGATCATAGCATTTCCACATCGGACGTGAACCCGCTACTTGACTAAGCATCTGCATCGCTTCAAACTACTCCCTTCGTTTCTAACTAAATTATTGACACTTTTGATTTGAGATATCAACTTTAATCGTTCGTTTTATTAAAAAATTTAATGAATATTATATTTTTTATTATAATTTGCTTTATTATTAAAATAGTTAGAACTATAAATTATAATTTTATATATTTAAATTAATTTTTGAATAAAATGAATAGTCAAAACTAATGTTTAAAGTCAACGGCGTCAATAATTTTAAAACAGAGGAAGTAATTAAAAAGGTGATGTTGCTAGGCAGGCTGAGCCGCGCCGTAAATTTTAACCGTCTCAGTCTCCTTTTAACCGCAGCACTAACAGGCGACGTCGCAGTCAGGTAATTTGATCGAATCAGGCTTAGTTGAAAAGAAAACGCCGGCGCGGGGTGGGGGGTGGGGTGGGCGGTGATCGAAGTGAGTGTATGTAAATAAACAGTCACGTAGCAGAGTACGCACCTGAGGGTGATGAGCTCGCCGAAGTTGCAGGTGTCCCCGGATATGGCGGCGAGCGGGACGTGGAAGGCCTCGGACCAGGACAGCTGCTGCAGCGACGTCGCGGTGGGGGTGCCCCAGCGGTAGGAGCCGTCGAGCAGGGCGTGCTTGGCCTCGAACGGCAGGCGGAACAGGCGCGCCTGCTCCCGGCGCATCTCCTCCAGGAGCTCCGGCCGCACGCCGTGGTTGCACACCTGGAAGAACCCCCACTCCTCGGCGGCCTGCGCGATGGCCGCCACGCACGCCGCACGCCGCTCTCCCGCCTCCGCGCTTCCGGGAACGTCGTCGACGCCGCTCGTCAGGCACCCGACGTCGATCATCGGGAGCTCGCACTCGTCCGACGTCGGCAGCGGCGCCGGTGGTGCCACTGCCACAAACGCGCAGCTGCTACCGCGTCGGAGCAGCGCGTGGTAGCTGTCTGCCAGCGGGGGCTCCGCCGCGTTCCCTGCGATGGCCGGCATGGCGCTGGAAGGCAGGCTTGCTGGCTCCGGAGCTTTGCGTAGACTTACACGGCCTCGCTGGAGCTGTATGTTCGCACTCGCACACGCACGGGGAAGAAGCTGGCGGTGATCGATCAGGAGCTAGCTGTGCCTGCCTGTGCTGTGCGAGAGCGTCCGAGACTGAGACGAGCAGAAGCTTCGGTATTTATAGAGCCGTGCGACGCGGGGGCCTGCTGGCTACGGGCCTCGCTTGGCAGCCGGGCGGCCACGCAGTGAGGACTGAGTACACGTACGCTGTCGTGGCGAGCAAGATCAATAATGAAATCTGCGTGGGAGGGGGTCCATCCGGCCGCGAACGATCACCGCGGACAGCGCGCCGGTGCGGAGGCCGACACTTGGAGGCCGCGCAGCGCGTTTTTTGACTCTAAAAACGGGGCCGGCGCCGAATCGACAACGAGCCGCGCGGGGTGGTTGTCATCACTGACAGAGCGTTGTGCCGCAGCGTGCATGGCGACGGCGCCGGACCCTTCGATTCTCCTCAGCCCAACTGCCGCGTTCAGCCGCTTCTTCAAGAGGGTTCTACAACCGAAATATACGAGTATAAGTTTTGAGTTGTTGGCAGAGCTAGAATTTTGAATATGGGTGTTTGGAGCTATCAATGTCAACTTGAGAAATTGTCAAGGAAGTCTTGTCCAAATTTCTAAACTGATTTTTGCTAGGCTAGAAAAAGGATATATGAGCTCCATTGTCTTTGTTTTTTATTTATTTTTAGTGTATATATAATATTAGATAAGAATTGATATTTTGTGCGAAAAAATCACGGTGAACACCCTTGAACGATGCTGGCTCCGCTCATGCCTAGAATGGTACTCTCTCTGTCCATATTATAAGAGGTTTTAGCGAGAGGCACGGGAATTAAAAAAAGTGAAAAAAGTGAGCCGTGCTGAAAACGAGGAGAAAAGAGATAGAGATAGAAAAGTATTGAGAAGAGAGAAAGTGTATTGACAAGTGAGAATAACTTATAATTTGAGAAAAATTGTTGAGTCTAGTTATAATTTGAGACAGAGACAGTAGAAAACTAGGAGTATGAAACATGCGGGGAGAAATTGCAACTATTGAAATATATGTTGAATCGCTTTTAATTGCCTCCCGTCACAAAAGGCAACCTGCTACATTAAGGTGTTTTTTTAAGAGAAAGCAAAAAAAAAATAAATGTCAGTTTATTGCTATCGACAGCTACAAAACCGGCTTATTTCCTTTTCTTCCATAAGGCAGTCAATATGTTCTCTTGAATATCACTTCTAAAACCAGCAACAATTTAATAAATTATAGTAAAAATTATTTCGGTATCCAGTTCTTTTTTTTAGAAAAAGAATACTACTAGTTCTCTGTTTATGGCCGGCTTTGATATCTGTTTCGACCGCGACGAAGCGTGCACACGATCATACATCCAGACGCATCGACAAAACTAATGCTCATCGATATAATATCCTGTTCTAGTTGACTCCATGCCAGACAGAACAAACTAACGCTCACGCACGGACCGCCGCTGCTCGCCGCGCTGAACAGTTGTTTAACAAGGGACATGCTTTTCGATCCCCCCTTTTCAACGATGAAGAGGAATATCGTCAAGGGCGGCAGTTTGTCGTTCGTCCTCGGGCAGTTAAACAACCCTGCCCCGAAGTGGCACGGCTGATTAAAGTACACCGGCCGATCCTGGATCCGGTACAAGGATCCAATGGTTCCCCTTTCACCTCTCCATGTTTTGTTGTGTTGTCGGGGCGAGAATTCAACGGTTTCAAACGCATGGCATCAGGCATGGGATCGATCACGCGTGGGCGTGCGTTTGTTTAGTCTTTTGGGTCAGCTGGCCAGTTTATTTCCTCTGATGCGGTGCTGCTGGCCATTGCTTTTTTAGTATAGGAGTACTGTGTAAACAAAGATGAAGTAGGAGGGGCTGGAAGTGTCCATCTCATCTGCCAGGAGCAATCGTGCCATGTTACGTCGATGTGATTGAGTTCTGATCGTACACATGATTACTGCTAGTCTAGCAGTATTTGCCCAGGTATACAATTTCTGTTGGGAGATGGAAGACGCAAAAAGGCCGTCAACACTGTTTTTGAAAATCGGCACTAAGAAGGCAGTGGCGACACAGAGGAACTCCATTACTATTTTTTCCTTTTTTTCTTTTTAGTATTTGTAACAAATTAGGCTACGTATATCCTCCAGATACATAGGCTGGAATGTAATTACTTTTTAGAAAAAAAAAAAGTACCGGCTCCTGGAAGAATAGTTGGCCTTAATTAGCTGCTGTCGAGCGAGAATTGGATTTCACAAAACCAAGAAGCGTGCTAGCTATACATTGCTTGCATTGTGTTCACATCGTTGGCTCGCCTGTAATTTGGACGCCTCGAATCGGATCGGAGCGACGTCGACGACCGAGATCGGCATGGGAACAACGTCGTTAACAAGGACGCGTCCATGGCTCCTTGGAGGTCGGCAGACGCGCGCCAGCCTCTCGATACGTGCGGCGAAGCCCGGCACACGACCTCCTCGGATGTCGGTAGCCTGCAGGGACCGCGCCTGCCATCGGTGGCGACGCGGGTGCTAGTGCTTTTCGATCTTCTTCGTCTTTCCGCTGTCCTTTCGCCGTCCACTGGAACATTGCGCTCGAAGCAGGAGGAGCAGCTTGGTGTGCGCGGCAGAGGACGCGTCGTGCTGCCGAGCAAAAGCTCTCTCTCGCTCTCTCTCTGTGTATCGCTCTCGATCTCCTTCGATCTGTCTACCTAAGTGGTTTTTAAAACCGATCCATTTTCGCGAAAATTGATAAAATATGTTCGGTCTAATATTATTAGAGCACCGATTTTCGTTGAAAATCGAGCTGAGACACTATAGTAAAACGGTTAACCGTTCGTTTTTGTCGGCTAGCCGGCGTGTTGCCGAAAACCGTTTTCGCTACAGTTATGATTTCTTAAACCCTGCTTACTGATCAACGGCACACGCATACAGCGACGGGTGACGTAGCCTGGAGATCCTCCGAGAGAGCCCGAGCGGACCACCAGCCAACTACCGGTTGCAGTTACCTTTCCGGTGTCGGCATTACATTGAAACGTGGATTGTATCAGCTCCACCGATATGGGGATGGATTTTGCTCCATCGATCCGATGCACGGAACCAGCAGCCGGAGGCTGCCGCCTTTGTTTTTTGAGCCTTTTTTGCAAGGCGATTCCCTGTGGATAGTGGCTTCGTTTTTGCACCACCGGACAACGATGATGGTAACTTTCGATTAACTCCATTACATTGTTGGTTCCTCTGTGTCGCCACGTAGAATTGTTATTCTTAATAACTTTGGTTGGGTACCAAGAAAAAATAGTAAATTTCACAGAACTACATATATTTTATTAATATTATCGTAAAACTACAGGTTTAAGTTATAATCTCATAAAGCTACAGATTTTGTATTTAATTTATCACAAAACTACAAATTTTGTATCTAAATTATCACAAAACTACAGATTTAATGCATAAATTATCACAAAACTACAGATTTAATACATAGTTTCAAAAAATTACAAATTTGCTTCAGCAACATATGTATAGAATCTGTAGTTTATGATAAATTGAACATAAAATATGTAGTTTTGTGATAATATAGGTTAAATACCTGTAATTTTGTGAAATTTACTCAAAATTCTAGTTGAACTCCTGTTTTTGCGAAAACCAGAAAAATTGACAAAATCAAAAATCAAAATTTTGAGTGAAAACTGCTCGATTTTACCAATTTACCATTCGGTTTTTTCGGTTTACCATTTTTGAATTTGAATTAAAATCGGTTTGAGCAGTTTTTCACCGGTTTGATCAGTTTTCGTTTTTTAATTTTTATTGCAGTTTTAAAATTTTAAAATTTTTTAAATTAAAAATCGATCGTTCTGTGAAATCGAGTCGAACCGCGTTCACCGAAAATCAAGAAAATTTCACGGGTTTTGTAAACCCGGGTAACAACTAACAGTACATAGAGGTGTGAATCTATTTTCACTTATAGTAACGCGGCCCAAAAGAGTAAGCTGGGCCAAAGGTTCTGACTCCTTGGGATGGGCCGAATGTGGAGGTGGTCTATAGATTGGAATCATCGTGGGCTTGGCAAGGGATGGGTCATACAGGCTGGTTAGGAATTTCAGATAATTTAGAAAAATGGAATTTCGGGTTAATGACTCATCAACGAAATGTATTCAAAGAAATAACCACCATAACCTCGATGCACACGATAAATCAAGTATTTCCTTTTTAAATTGATGTCGTCGTTGAATTCTACAATCAATCAACTTTCACTATTCATCGTATTCAAAAAATTTGCTAGAATGTGTATAATTTTAAAATATGATTCAAATATTATATCAAAATATATGAAATTTATCAAATTTTTTTAATAAAACAAATAATTAAAGTTAAATTTAAAAATTAATCCGACATTAATTAAAGAAACAGAGCGAGTACAGAGGGAGTAGTGTTCTGCTTATAACGGAGATTATTCTAAGCAACAGGGGGAAAAAAAAGGAATGCCAAGCCTACATACATAATCTTTGCAACATGACGAATCGAGCGACGAGGGTAAGCTACAAGTAGCACCACAAAAGGACACACCGCGACCGCGGCCTGGTTCACAGGTGAAGCAGCACGGAACAGCTCGCATGCGGCCGGGGATCCTAGCAGGGCTTCTTGCAGAAGCACTTGCGCGTGGCGCTTTCCATCTTGCACTCGCCGCCGGGGAAGTCCTCCGTGGCGCACACCTTCTCGCAGTTGTGGCTGCGCAAGCACATGCCCTTGAACTTGTGGCTCTGCGACATGCACTCCGCGGCCGTCGCCGCCCCCATCTCTGCATGCACAGCATAAACAAGGCCATCGCGGTTCAGCCTAGTGTCGCAGCGTGCAGAGATTAGTACTAATGGCAATTCAGTGGAGTATTTGACACTGTCGTTTAACCACCTGCTGCGACGAGGACGAGAAGGAGGAAGAGGGCAGGGGCGGCCATGCGGCGAGTCAGTCCCATTTCTCTGACGGTCAGATTCTAGTTTGTCGCTGACAAAGGAGTGGAGAGTCAGGGTGGACGGGAACTGGGATGACTATGAGCTTTATACACGGGCCGCTAGTATCACAGAGTAAGATTAGCCAATGTTTAATTAGAGAACAGATAAAAATTAGCCTGATACTATATTTAACAGTTGCGAAATAAGATGTCCTCCCCATCGCCGAAAAAAAAAGTCCTCCGATCCGCACGCATTTTAGCTTAGGGGACAGGTCAATGTTCTGGAACGAGTGACTGTCCTCAGAAATTGGTGCAAGGTTCTGCGACCCTGATGAATTTGGCGAGCCGACCAGGACAGGAATCGCGTGGTCATTGAGCGGAGAAGCACGGTTGCAAGCCATTTCACGAGCTCTTTGGCTTGCTCGCTTTGCTAAGATCAATGTACCTGTACCGTATGCATGCCCACTTGAGAAGAAACTTGATCAAGCCCCTTAGCATCATCTGGTTATTAGACATGCACGAAACCATCATACACAGGTAGGAGTACATGATCCTTGTTGAAACGAGGGCCTTAGGTACAGCTGCAAGCACAAACGTACAGGATCCACGAGAATTATTAAGCAGCACTCAAATCTAAAGAAAACTAAAACTACCAACATGCTGCTGCATACCAACTACGGATTCAGAACAACAGCGAGATGTTCCGCACGCGCAGGCAGGCATGCAGTTTATTTCAGGATGAGGCGAGAAACCAAAGGGGAAAACACAGACCCGCACATAACCAAGCAACATGAAGAGAAGACAGACGACGAACAACAGTAGAATACGACGGCGGATGGGCGTCTCGACCGGGTCCCCGGGGCGCGCTGCGCGCCCTAGCAGACCCTCTTGCAGAAGCACTTGCGCTCGAGGCCTTGGGACTTGCACTCGCCGTCGGGGAAGTTCTCCGTCCTGCACACGTTGGCGCAGTTGTTGCTGCTCACGCACATGCCCTTGAACCGGTGGCTCTGCGACAGGCAGTGCCTCGCCTCGGCCATCTTCGTCGTCCCCATCTCTGCGCGCGCGCACACAAGTCACGCAACCCTCAGATCAAGAACAACGGATGCGTGTATATTTGCAAGTCGGAACTGATGAACCACCTGTGGCGACGAGGAGCAGCAGGAGGAAGAGGACGGGCGCGGCCACGCGGCGGGACGGTGCCATCCCTTCACTCAAACGACGATGAGCTTTGCTACGGCTAACTGCTTTCTGTCCGTAACAGCTCAGTGAGTGCTTTCAGCTGTTCGAAGGGGCTGAAAGATGCGGATGGATGGGAACGAGACGGGGTTTATATAGCGGTGGCGCGGCGAGGTAGGATTAGTCAATGTTTAGTTCGCCAACGGATTAGCTCTACGGCTAACCGCATTTGGGATCGCCGATCAAGGTTTCCGCTGCTGCGAGAACACGACAGAGGAATAGAGGACACCGGGGTCCCGGTACACTGTAGCATTTCACGAGCAGCTCGAAGAATGCCCGTGGACTCTAGCGGGTTACTGCGATCCGCCACTGATCGGCCACATCATCTGCAGGTTAGGACTGTGGGCACCGGGGTCCCGGTATACTGCAGCATTTCACGAGCAGCTCGAAGAATGCCCGTGGACTCTAGCGGGTTGCTGCGATCCGTGCGGCAGGGATCACTGATCGGCCACATCATCTGCAGGTCAGGACTGTGGGCACCGCGCCGGATGAGGATGCGAACCATGTGGCCGAGAATCGGAGAATGGAGCGAGCGAGGGTGGCAGCACGAAATCGGCGCGTCCAGCGGACGCTCCGTTCTCTCCCGCTGCTTCTAAGCCCCATTGTAAATGTTCCTCCATACAAAAACATATCGCGCGTCGAAAACCGTCGTGTTGGAAATCAACCGCGTCTAGTCGACCAGGTGGGCCGTGGATGGCGTGGCGGGATGCTGCGGCCTCCGAGCTGATCTGATTGATGGGCGCGCACGTGAATCCGGTCAGTGACTGTGGTGCTGGTAGAGCAGATCGCACTGCTGATCGATCGGATCAATCCCAACCGGAATCGTGCTCGCCCATGTCATCCGCATTCTTCGGTGTCCCGCAGCTTCTGCTCCGGTGAAGCCGAATTTATTTAAGCCGGAGTTTTGAGTTTTTTTAAAAATTCACTGGTAGTTAGTTAGAAAGATGGTTGATAAAATAGTGACTGTTAATTTTTTTAACATTAAAAATCAGAAAAACAGTTTTAGACGAGATTTTTAGTTTTAACTTTATTTTTTTAGAAGCTAGCTTTCTAGTATTCTCAAAGCTAACGTTTCAGTTGAAAAAGCAAGCCTGAAAATAAAACAAACAGGTGGCACAGCAGTACAGCACACACGTAGACACGCAGTGAAGCCGAAGTAGTGAAATATGAAATGGACCAAATCTTTGTAGGAACGGCCTAGCTGAGAAGGCCACGCGCGGAGGAGAGAACCAATGTGGTGGCAGCCTCCAATGGTCCATCCTATCGCAGCGTGACAAGAATCATGTGGGCCAATGTGGATACCTCGACGAAACGGCCCATATTACAACTCATGAGTCATGAACGACACCGTTCCAAAAGGGAATGACTATATGATGCTTAGTTATTTTTTTCGTTTGGTTTCAGTCAGTTTTCAAACCAATCAGAAAATTACACGTAGCTGGTAACAGTAGTAAATTATTTCTGATAAGATTTTCAGTCAAATTTCGCGAAATAATTGCAGAAGGGAAAACATAACTCGTTCCCAAATTTTCCAGACAACACAAACAGAAAATGGGAAGGTTCACACAATTTTCTGAAGAAGAGAAACAACAGCAAGCAAACAAGGCGGGCTCCAGAGAATTAACACATCGATACACGGGCTACGATGGACTGAATGAGATGGAGATGTATCTACACTTTTTCAGTAGCCTCCCTCCCGCCGGGGCCGGCGAACTTAGGCGTTGCTCCTGAAAGAGCCGAGCTTGACGGCACTGGCCCTGAGCACGAACTGGTGGTAGCCGGCGGCGATGGCGGCGCCGATCAGAGGGCCTACCCAGAAGATCCACTGCAAATAAGAACAGGCGACAGTGAGTGCTGGAGTTAACTCAGTACAAGGCAATGTAAAAAAAAATCCTAATTAAGCAATTCTCTTGCTTGTTTATCTTCTAAAGATTTGATAGATTATGGTTGGGAGTAGCTAGTGTCGTCAAATGATTGACCAAACTAAGGTGTACATCACCAGATGTTAGACAGTTCTAAAGAATTTTTGGCATCTGTTAGGTGTCCGTAAGATAGGTGGCTGTGGCAAGCGATTAGGTTGTAGTGATAAGTGAGCGTGGCATATGTCCTGCATCAGGTAAGCAGCTGCACTGAATAAGAATCGAATGATATGATAGTATACTAGCGCTAAGCCTTATCCTGAGTCGTTGGTCTGCAATAGACTGTTCATGTTTGTCAGCTATAGCAATTGAGCATGAGAAATCATGCATTCAGGCAAAGTCTAAATTAGTACCCTCAAATATAGTTCATAACTCTCTAAACTAATTTTTGATTTATTTTATCTCCACACCTTTGTCCATTGGCTCAATTTGTTTCATATTACAATTTATCTTTTTTTTTCTAATATATAAGCATAATCTGGAGCTAAAATTTTACGAGATGATAGAAAACACTATAACACATGTTAAATTTTTTTAATTTGAACTTGGGCTATACTTGAGGGTGTATATATATATTTTTTAAAAAATAGATTACTGGGCAATTATACGTGTACGTACGTGGTCATCCCAGGGCTTGTCCTTGTTGTAGATGACCGCAGCTCCCAAACTCCTCGCCGGGTTGATGCCGGTGCCGGTGATGGGGATGGTGGCAAGGTGCACCATGAACACCGCGAATCCAATTGGGAGAGGGGCCAACACCTGCAGAGGATTGAATCATCAATTTTAACACTCCTTAACCAAAAAGGGAACTTTGGACAAAACAATTACATCAGCTGAACAGCTACTGCACAAAACGAGCATTATTTTAAAATTTATCAAAAAAAAAACAGAGCACAGCGTTTTGAAATTGTGGTCCTCGATTGAAAGGGATGTATCACCAAATCTGAAGGCAAAATGAGCTATCCGCTTGGCCAGAAAATTTCTCCTGGAATTTCGCACCTTGTTCCTATCCCTAGTTCATCTATATTCATGAGAAGTGCCAATCATTCGCAATTTGGCACCTCATAAACGCCGTTGCCTCGCATGAGAGAATCTTCCTATTCGCTTATTTGGCATACAGCGACAGTGTACTGGGCAAGGAGATACATACGCACATGGGTCTGATTTGTGTGTTCTGTACACAGCTGGGACTTGGGACCGATGGACCGTTGGTATTGCATACTCCCTCCATTTCAAAATAAGTATTTTATTTAAAAAAATTATATTTTTTTTATTTTATTATAAAATAATTTATTATTAAAAGTATTTTAAGTTTAACTTGTTTATTTTTGTATTTTTATAAATTTTTTAATAAGACGAATGATTAAACGATGATTTTAAAAAATCAAAAACATCACTTGTTTGAGACGGAGGAAATATCTCTTATAGAATGATTAATTGAGTACTTTTAAGTGACATTATACTAATTCTTAACTTGTTAGGACATATTCGTGAGATAGGTTTGCCTAATTTGAGTTCTCATAAGCTATTCTGTATCAGCAGGTGCATCAGAGGTGTTTTCCACCAAGTGTGTTATTAACGCTGGCCGTAGTAGAAATTAAAATTTTGTTGCCTAAATGTTCAAGAAAGTTGGATTCAATTTGATTGGGCCAACCTCATGTACAACAATTACCATGCATGCACCTCAAGTGATTTGCACTGTCTGTTTTTACTGTACATGCACCATTGTACTCCTACTACACAACCCTAAAGTCAGAGAATATACTTGAACTAATGTTTTTCTTTCTTTCCTTGTTATATGTCTCAGCCAGTCACATCAAGAAAGGTAAGCAACAAACTTCTACCTTAGACATTTCCATAATTATGTAAATATGTAGTATTTTTCATATTTGCTATATACTCCAAGCGAACTAGACTGAATAAGTATATTTTCCCAAGCAAAGCCAAAAAGTTTAGTATGTAAACTCAAGTTCTATCTGGACAATTACTAGTTGCTACTTGCTACATCATCATCTACTAACCTCCAGTATACTTCATCTGTAACAAGTCGTGACTCGTAAATAACAGACCGCTACTTATTTTTTACTGTGCATGACTGTGTTTATTGAGTGTATACTGGGACATGTACTCACCGGGACGTGGGAGTCACGGGCGTTGCGCTTGGGGTCGGTGGCCGAGAAGACGGTGTAGACGAGCACGAAGGTGCCGATGATCTCGGCGGCGAGGCCGGTGCCCTTAGAGTAACCGTCGGCGAGCTCGTTGGCACCACCGCCGTAGCGCACGAAGTAGGCGCTCTGAAAGCCCTTGACAAGCCCGACACCGCAGATGGCGCCCAGGCACTGCGCGATGATGTACAGCACGGCGCGGACCAGCGACACCTTCCTCGCCAGGAACAGGCCGAAGGTCACAGCGGGGTTGATGTGCCCACCTGCGTTGACGTGCATCTCCATGTGTCAGCAAGCGTCCAAATAAAGAAAAAAAAAAACAGAGCCACGCAGGACTGCTAGAACGACTGTCCTGCACGGTAAAAATAGCTCGGGACGGACCAGAGATTCCGGCAGTGCAGTAAACGAGGATGAAGATCATGCCGCCGAAGGCCCAGGCGATGCCGAGGATGCCGACGCCGCCGCACGCCGCGTCGGGGCCCGATGCGGTGGTGTCCGTCTGGTGCTTGTGCCCGATGACGGTGGCCACCGTGATGTAGAGGAAGAGCAGCGTGGCGATAAACTCGGCGATCACAGCGCGGTACAGCGACCACTTGGTCAGCTCCGCCGCGTCGATCAGAGGCGCCGGCGGAGGGTCCGTGTAGTCCTTGGCGGAGAACTCGCCCGCCTCGGGGCCCGACGCCTCGATGTCCTTCGCCATCTCACACTCTCTGCTCGAAGAAGCTCAGGCTCTGCACTTGCTTTGCTTGCTCGCAGCTAATTGTGCGGTGCGACTACAGATGAGAGGCACGATATATATGGGGCACGCGAGGACGGCCCGTGTAGGCGAGAGGCCGAGCTCGTCAGCTCAATGATGACTGGTTTAGGCTTTTTCATTGAAGGAAATTTTTTCTATTTCTGCATTTTTTGTGTATAATTCTTACAAAAATATTGTGTTTTAAAGGAGCTCTTAGCAATTTTTTGATTACATTATTAGTGAAGAATAAGGGTTTCTGGATGAAAATTCTTGGATAAATATAATTAACTTGCCGCCCACAACCGACTAACCCTTATCATTATGTCATGCCGGAGCCTAACTGGAGGCTACTGATCAATCGGAGTGACTATTCTAACTTCAAAGGGCCGTGTGCTTACGTCCTGTACGTTCTAAGAAAAGATTAAGCCAAGTGTCTGACGTCTGAAAGCACAATACTGATAGGTGCTTCCAATTAGTGGTTCACCTTACATGACCGTAAGGACGGCTTGATTGAATTATTAGGGTCGGCGCAAGTTTTTTTTCTTTCTTTTATGTGAAGAATGTAATTTTTTAAAAATGCAAGTTTTAGCTTTGGAGTGCGAGCTAATATAACCATCGGGAGCATACAGGAATAAACAGTGCAAATAAACTGGTCGAAGTGCATGCAGCGGAATTGCAAGGCATGCGCTGTCAGCATCCCTGTCATCACATTAAAAGCGATAGAAAAGCGGCTGGTGCAGCTGGTTCTCTTTTTTGTCTAAGTAAAACTTGATATATATCATTATAATTTTGCAAACTTTAAAATATGCTATGTGTTAATCACATATAGATGAGACTCTGCAGGTCAATGACACGTAGATCCGAATGGCATATTTCAAATTTCACAAAATTATAATGACATATATCAAATTAATCTTTTGTCTAAACAAAGTGCAGCTGAAGGTTGTATTTCAGCTACTCAGAGTTCCTGTTTTTCTTACAAAAATCTGAAAACTAATCTAAAGTAGTTTTAAGTGGAAGAGGACATACGGACGCTGTTAGCTGCTGCCAAATTGCCAATAGCAATCAGTACGGAGCTAAACAAGGCGACGCATTTAGCACGAAGATTATTTTCCTTCAGCAGATGGTGGTGCGTTGTAGTACGTATTAATACTAAACAATTTTCGTAGCGTTATTCTCTGAATTAAAAGAAATCCCGGCAGGCTTATCCGCCGTTGGAGACGATGCCTGAAAACAGCCTGCTGATTGCCAATAATGGAAGAACAGGGAGTCTGCTCTTGCTCGCATATAAATAGAGATTGTTATCACAGGCTCGATTTCGTTGCGACCTACTACAAGCTGATGAGGTTGACAGGATTAGCTGTCGTCGTCCTCCTTTCTGAAGGAAAACTCCAGAGATTACCAGCCCGATGCCTCAGGTCCTTATCGCTAGCGTTTGCTGTCTGCACCCTTTCTGGTTCCTGGACCACGAACTCGCCGTGAGTACACTAAACGATTAGGGATAATAGTTATCTACTAAAATTATATAATCTCCCTTCATAATTCAGATTTTAACAATCCATAGTTGATCAAAACATGCCCTAAACAACCCCAGATTATAATTAGCCAGACAAGTTATCCAGATAATAATTAGCAATAATAACAGCGAGATAACTCTTATCGCTAGTGGTTCCAAATAGGCCATCAGTCTAGCATATCAACGAAAATTATGGTTGGCCATTAGGGATTGTTTGTTGGAGCACTTTGCATGATCCGTGAGCTGTCTCGGTGAGTTGGGATTTTGTTCTCTTGTTGTTGCCCGATGCTTCTTTCGATCCCTGTGACTGCGAGCTGATTAAGCGCGCCGTTGGCACTGTCCTTTTGTCACCTTTCCCCAACGAGGACAAGCACGACAGCGAAGCAGAGAGCTGCAGAACGTTCGCCGGACTGCCCGGGCTTTCTTCCGAAGATTTCATCACTGTGCTCTTCCATTTCTTTTGGTTCTAGACCCTTTCCTTCGTGACCCGTCGAGGCGCGCGATATACGAGCGTATTCTCGCACGCATCCTGCCGAGGTTGACCCCTCGGTGAAGACCGACCTTCGGATCGTCGGCTCGGCGCAGCCGGCGAAACGAACCCCGCGCCGCCACCTGCGCTTCCGTGGCTGAAGAGAGCCGGGCGGCTCGACCGGGTCCCTGTCACGGGCCCAATCATTCCGATATACACGTCCACCGGCCGCATATTCGCTGGCAGCGCTGGAAGACAAGGTGCACGTAGTTTGATTACTATACCTACTACACATTCCACAGGCGGGTAACATAAGCAGTGTGCGGCGGCGATGCTATCGCTTCGCTTGCGCTGGGCGGCTCCACCGGCCGAGACGCATGCGGAGATTTGGTGCCATGTTCGAAAACGACGGCGAGACAACGGGTTGCCACGGGCTAAGCTCAACCGAGGGCCCGAGGTCACGCTGGTGTGCCGTGTGCGTAGCACAGTTGGCAGGAAGGGGAAGAAAAGGCTTCTCTGTTTCCTATGGCTATTTATGCAAAAATTGAATTTGAACGGCATTCTTGCTCAAAAAAAAAAAAGAAGAGAATTTGAACGGCATTGGCAAACAGGATGCAGTTGCGTGGCTGGCTGGCCGAACTGTTCACCGAATGCCCCACCACGCAAGCGATCTGGGCAGCGGCGAGCGAATGCACCGGACATGCGGCGTCTCCGCCCATCCTCATGGTTCCATTAATCTGACGCGGTGGTTCCTGGAGCTAGCACAAGATGCCAGCAACCCCAAAGTGTATGCAGTATCCTGTAATCAGAAACCGTTCTCTGATTCACGGCTATGGAGCGCCGAACCAGCCACAAGTCAGTTGGAGCAATGTTCAGATGAACAGGAAACCAACACAAACGAAACACAAAACATTTGCACAAGCAACAAAAAAAAAAGGAAAAAAATCCGACTAAGATTTCCTCTCTAATCTCTGCAAGTTTCCTTGTATCACTACCATTTATCTGTACCCCGTGGCAGAAGTGAGGAAGGGATTTGTACAGATTTCCTCTCTAATCTCTACAAGTTTTCCTTGTACCACTACCGTTTATCTCTAATCTCTAGTCCGAAACAGGCCGTTCAAAATCCCATGACTTGAAACCACGTTATGCGGAAGGCCTCTTTCCCCAGGCCCATCATCGTGGATTGTTGAGCGGGCCGCATATATTCCAAGCCTGCTGAAGTAGTTGAGCCTTAGGCCCCTCTGAAGTATACAGCCCGTCCGCTCAAGAGAACTGCGCGAACAGTGCCGACGACCCGAGCACGAGTTCATCCACTTCTTTGAGCGAACCGGAGAAGGCGCGCGGAGTCCCACGAAGCGGATCACCTGACGATCCGATAAGACGAAACCCCTGCGCGTCAGCGACAGCGACGACGAGGACCCAATACGCACCCAAGGCGCCACGCAACTCCTGCGCCCTGACCATCCACGCTCTCACAGTCAGAGTCTCACCCCATGCCAGGCTCATCCACGCAGGGCTCCAAAACTGTCGAAATGTGGCGGCAGCTTTCGCGCGCGCCCAGTGTAATTCGCGCGCGCCATGTCGCCGGTGGGCTCTGGGCACGGGCTCGGCGTGTGGGCGCGCTGGCGCGAGCCACCCTTGGGCCGCCACGTTCGCCGCCGGCGGGGACCGGGTCTATCCATACCCAGCCACAGTACGGCACCACGGGCCCGCCCGACGCGCGGATGCATGGCGGCCCAGGAAAAGCGACGGCACGCCGCGCTGGCGGATAACGATCCGGGCGCGTACGTCTGACGGACCGGCGGTCCGAGACACGTCGGACCTGTACCAATGGGCGCCATGCATGCATGGACGTGGTGACTGGTCGGATAGGACGTCCTCATTTCATTTTTTTTCCTCGTCGGAGGCGTTAGCGGGGATCGTCAAACGTTCGCCACCTAATTCAGGCAGCTGTGGATTTGTTAACTGATGAAGAAGGGATATGCCCGGGGGATCCATGGTTAGTTGGTACGTCGTCGAAATAGTAATCGCATTTTAACCGGTTGTTGCTCGTCGGTTCTAATCCATCCCTACGCGTAAGCATGAAGGGTGGAGCGTGGAGTGGGATGCTTCATTTTCAACGGGATACTCTCTATTTACGGCCATGAGTCACAGATTAGAGAGCGCAACTTGTCCTAAACCTCTCCCATCTTCGATCAGCCAGGTCATCAGGTACGGATAATCAATCAAACAATACCGGCTTCCCAGCGCGTGACACGTGTCTCGGACAGGGGCAAAATGGTAATATGTTAAACGGCCTTATCCATTCCATTTCCATCCATCCCGCTTTCCGCTCTTTACTCCCCCAACGCGTATAAATCCGCGGCCCAACCGCCGGCGCACGCGTCATCAACCTCTCCTACGGTTATACGGTACCCGTCGCGCGGAGTATCCGGTCGCTGCAGGTTGATTCCTCCCCTCCGGCGGACGACGTCGATCCACGAGCGAGCACGAGGTGCGCGCGGTACGTCACAATGGCGTGGAACACGCGGTCCGCGGCGATGCAACGGGCGTTCCTGCAGTTCGCGCCGCCCCCGCGCGGCGCGACGGCGACCAGCGGTCCGAGCGAGGAGTTCGACGAGTCCGACATCTGGGGCGCGTTCACCCCGGCCGCGGACCCCGCCCGGGCATCCGAACCGCCGCGGCTGGCGGCTCGTCTAGCAGTCCCTGCAGCCGCGCGGAAGGCGAAGGCGCCGGTCGCCGGCAGGGCGGCCGCACACGGGTCCCTGCCGGTGAACATTCCGGATTGGTCCAAGATCCTGGGCGCCGAGTACCGCGGCCGCCACGCCGCGACCGGGGACTGGGAGCTCGACGACGCGGACGTCGGCTGCGGCGACGCGGGGAGCGCGGTGGTGCCGCCGCACGAGCTGGCGTGGCTGCGCCGGGCCG
>BCLG01000218.1:40474-58004 GCA_001602295.1 Zoysia matrella
GGAAAGCAAGGTTCGGCGGTGCGGCGACGGTGACTCGGTTAACGAAACTCGAATCCGTCTTCACCTACACCTTCACCGGAGCGAGTAGAAGCCCGGCGTCGAAGTTGTCGTCGACGAGGAGGGCCAAAACAGGGCGGTCACCAGCGAGGTCGAAAGGATACGACGGTCGGCGACGTTCGACTTCAAAATTTCCTGCACTTGGTTCACAAGATTGATCGATTGACTGGCTTGGAAGATGCGCTCTAGTGTAGCCTGCTAAACTCTGAAAGAAATCAAAAGAGCTCACCACCTTGTCATGCCGGATTTGTGGAAAAATGGTCGGTGGTAAAAGAATTCACGAAATTGGGGAAAACTTTCAAATCAAAGCAGCTCGGCGTGGTGGAGGAGGAGATGGCCGCTTGAAAGGCTAGAGGACGGGGTGGCACAGCTCTTGGTTGCGGACCCGGGGGCCGGCGATGGTCGGAGGCAGCCAGTTGGGGAGCTCCACGGCGATGGCGTTCCGGGCGATGAGCGCGAGGAAGAGAGAGAGAAATGAGAGGGCGTCGGGGTCTTTGGACATGAGGGCAAAGCCGTGTCCGCGCGAGAGTCGGGGCCTGGACACGCCCGACGCGCATGCAGCGAAGAGATGCGGGGAAGCCGGCACCTGGACGCGCGCCGTGGTAGTGCGTGGTAGGAGGAAGAACAGGTGGGTCCCACAGGCAGTTTTTCTTTTTCCTCGAATTTTTTCTGATTTCCTACGCAGCTCTCTGTTTTTAATTTGAAATGCATACTTTTCGAGCTCTAAAATTCTGAAGCTTGGTAGGATGGTAAATCTTTTGAAAAGGAACAACTTTTATTTTAGATTCAACTTCAAAATCAAAAAAAAAATTCTATAGAATTTTAAAGACATGTAAGCTTTTAAGTCAAAATAACTTATTTAAGACCTTTAAACCTCAGATAAAATTTTACGAAAACCTCTAAAATTCAAGTTGTTATAAGAGCTTTCAAGAGAGAATTTTGTTTCACAAAAAGCCCGTTGAAAATTTTGAGCTCGCATTTTTGAAATTCAAACTTAAATTTGAACTAGCTTGAAATTGGTTTTAAGATTCTTTTGAGCTCGGATTTTAGAATTTTAAACATGAACAAATTAGAGTCTTTAAGTTAACACCCGAAGTGTTACAACCCTCCCCATTTAAAGAAATCTCGTCTCGAGATTTACAAAGAAAAAGGGAGTAGTGAAGGTGGTCACTTACATGGATTGAAGAAACTCCGAAAAATTTGTTTGAAGATATTCTTTTGTTTCCCAAGTAGCTTCATCCTTGGAATGATTATTCCACTGAATCTTGTAGAATTTTTGGGTCTTGTTCTGAGTGACTCGATCTTTTTGATGAATAATGCCGATCGAATATTCGGGTAAGTGAGATCTTCTTGCAATTGCTCAATCTCAGGAATCACAACATCTTGAAGTAGCTCCAAGCATTTTCTGAGTTGTGACACATAAAAGATATCATGAACTCCTCATAATTGAGAGGGCAATTCCAGTTGATAAGCGACGGTGCCACATCTCTAAAATTTGAAATGGACCGATATATCTGGGAGCCAACTTTCCTCTAATCCCGAAGCGCTGCACACGCTTGGTAGGAGATACCTTTAGGTAGACATGATCACCTATTTGAAATTCTAAGGGGCGACGTCTCTTATCGGCATAACTTTTCTGACGAGATTTAGCAGTCTTTAAGTTCGCTTGAATGGTACGAACCTTCTCTTCGGCTTGAGCTACTAAATCAGGTCCGAAATTCACTCATTCACCTGTTTCAGACAAATTCAGAGGAGTCCGACACGAGTGACCATATAGAGCTTCAAAAGGTGATATTTTTATGCTCTCTTGATAGCTATTAATGTAGGAGAACTCCGCAAAAGGCAAGTATTCATCCCAATTCTTGCCGCTAGTGAGAACACGTGATGGGAGCATGTCTTGCAAGATTTGATTGACACGCTTGGTTTGACCATCGGTTTGCAGATGATAAGCAGAGCTTCGAATTAGCTTGGTACCCAAACATGCATGTAGTTGCTCCTCAAAGCGAGAGACAAACGAGCTTTCTCTATCTGACACAATGGTCTTGGGTACCCCATGCAAATAAAGAATACGAGAGATATACAACTCGGCGTACTTCCTTATGTTGTAATTGTTGCTCACCGGAATAAAGTGTACTGATTTTGTGAGCCTATCCACAATGACCCAGATGGATTCATGTCTTCAGGAAGTGAAAGTCCAATAATAAAGTTCATACTTATATCTTTCCACTTCCAACTCAGAATACTCAGAGGTTGGAGAGGACCTGCTAAGCGTAGATGATCCGCTTTGACTTTCTGGCATGTGTCACATTCAGACACATATTTCGCAATCTCTCTCTTCATTCTTGTCCACCAAAACTTCTTTCGAAGATCATGGTACATTTTATTACTCTCGAAATGAATGGAGTGTTTGGACATGTGAGCCTCGTCTATGATCTTCTTACATAGCTCATGATTTTTAGGTACCACAATACGGTTATTGAACCATAAGGTACCCTCATCATCCGATTTAAATGGCGTTGACTCTCCATTCTTGAGTCTTTCTTTAATTTTTAGCATACCTTCATCTTTCTTTTGAGCCCTAATTATCTCTTCCCGAAGAGTCGGAACAAGAGTCAGATTATACAGAGCCTCATGAGGTAGAATTCTGATGCTTGGTTCAGCTTCAAGAGAAGGTAATGCTGCTGAAACTCGACAGTTGTGACAATAAAAATTACGACTCAAAGCATCGACAACCACATTGGCTTTGCCAGGATGATAGTGGATCTCTAACTCATAATCCTTGATAAGTTCTAGCCATCTTCTCTGCCTCATATTCAAATCTTGCTGAGTGAATATATATTTCAAACTCTTGTGATCGGTGTAAAGATGCACAAGATTTCTAAGGAGGTAGTGTCTCCATATCTTCAAGTCTAGAACCACAAATGCTAATTCTAGATTATGAGTAGGATAATTTTGTTCATGACATTGAAGTTGTCTTGAAGCGTAAGCAATCACACAGCCTTTTTACATCAAGACACATCCAAGACCCGTACCAGAAGCATCACAATACACATCGAATGGCTTGGTGATGTCGGGTTGGGCTAAAACAGGTGCGGTCATCAAGTGCTTCTTAAGAGTTTGAAAAGCTTCTTCACAAGCACTATCCCAGACAAATTTGATGCCCTTCTTTAGCAGATCGGTCATTGGCTTAGCAATCTTAGAGAAATTAGGAATAAACCACCGATAATTTCCGGCAAGTGCAAGAAAGCTACGGACTTCAGTAACCGACGTAGGAGGCTTCTAACTTAGCACATCTTGCACTTTGCTTGATCTACGACAATGCCTTTTGCAGAAACAATATGACCAAGGAAAGGCACTTCTTTCAGCCAAAACTCGCACTTGCTGAATTTGGCATACAATTGATGATCTTTCAGTCGTTGAAGTACGATGCGAAGATGTTCAGCATGCTCTTCTGTAGACTTGAAGTATATGAGAATATCATCGATGAATACCACCACAAATTCGTCCAGCTCCGACATGAATACCGAGTTCATCAAATATATGAAGTAAGCTGGAGCATTTGTTAGTCCAAAGACATAACAAGGTATTCATACAGAGAAGACGGTTTTTAGTACCTCTTCGGCATGGATTTTAATGTGGTGATAGTCAGAACAAAGATCAATCTTCGAGAAAACTTTGGCACCAACCAATTGATCAAATAAAATATCAATGCGAGATAGTGAATATTTGTTTTTGATGGTGACCGCATTTAACGGTCGATAATCCACGCGTAACCTCAGAGATTAGTCCTTCTTCTTCACAAAAAGAGCAGGACATCCCCACAGAGATGAACTAGGATGAATGAAACCCTTGTTCATAAGCTCTTTCAGCTGAACCTTCAATTTGGCCAACTCATTTGGAGACATTTTATATGGCCTTCTGGAGATAGGAGCGGTTCCAGGTTGGAGGTCAGTCCGGAACTCCATATCTCAGTCAGGAGGCATACCCGATAAATCTTCAGAAAAACATTCGAATATTCACATACTACAAAAATTTCCTCAAGACTCTTGCCAATGAGGTGATTGACTTGGGGTGCAGTGGTTTGAGGATAGGACACACATATGGTGGAGGGACCATAGAGAGGAGAATCCAACTGAATCTCTCGAGAATCGATGTGTAACACAGCCTTAACTTTTCATCCATTTCATACCCAAGATGACATCTATGTCTTGTCCCTCTAAGATGATAAGATGGGAAGGATACACCCTCCCTCTTAAGTTTAGATGCACTGACTTAACACCTTGTGTTGCCTTTATTTTCTCACCAGAGGATGTAATGACATAGGGTGTCTTTAGAGTGTGGGGAGTAAGGTGCAATCTTTCAACACATGCCATGCTTACGAAATTGTGACTAGCACCAAATCAAAGAGTATAAGGACGAGATGATCACGAATGGTAAACATACCAGCAACCATTTCTTCTTCGTCCTAAATATCCGCGACCAAGGTATGGTTGACACGGCCGGTTCTTGGTACATTGTTGGCAACTCGAGGGTACAGGTGGGTCCCACGGGCAGTTTTTCTTTTTCCTGGAATTTTTCCTGATTTCCTGCGCAGCTCTCTGTTTTTAATCCGAAATGCATACTTTCCGAGCTCTAAAAATTCTGAAACTTGGTAGGATGGTAAATCTTTTGAAAAGGAAAAACTTTTATTTTAGGTTCAATTTCAAGATCAGTATAAATAAAATTCTATTGAATTTTAAATATAGGTAAGCTTTTGAGTCAAAATAACTTATTTGAGACCTTTAAACCTCAGATAAAAATTTTTACGAAAACCTCTAAAATTCAAGTTGTTATAAGAGCTTTCAAGAGAGAATTTTGCTTCACAAAAAGTCCGTTGAAAATTTTGAGCTCGCATTGTTTAAATTCGAACTTAAATTTGAAGTAGCTCGAAATTGGTTTTAAGATTCTTTTGAGCTCGGATTTCAGAATTTCGAATATGAAAAAATTAGAGTCTTAAAGTTAACATCCCGAAGTGTTACATGTTAACAACAATTAATGAAGATTTATCGGTTTCCAACTGACCTATTAATGAATCAGAATATTTGTTGGTTTCCACCGATCGGTAAACGAATCTGAAGATTTGTCAATTTCCACCTAGATCGTAACGTATTTATATCTTGTCAGTTTGCATCGGTTCCTCAACGAATTGATAGATTGTCGACTTGCTCCCTTAGCTTAGCGGTTTGTCGATTTTCATCTTGCGTTTTTATCTGTATCTTAAAAGAATACGTTGACTATTAGTCGCACAAGTTGCCAATGAAATTTGCTTGTTTTGTGTGTGGCATAAATTCAATTTTGCTAATTTTTTCCACTAGTAGGTCACTCGCATTGACATGCAGTAACTGTCAACTTGTAGCTTGTATATATGTTTTCATTGGTGGCATAACGAACTTGTACATTGTCGATTTGTAAATTTCGGTTAACAAAAATTAAGATCTGCCAATTTCCAGGTAGCGGTTAATGGATCTTAAGATTTGTCGATTCCCACCAACCAATCAACGAATCAGAATATTTGTCGATTTCCATCGATCGGTTAACGAATCTGAAGATTTCTCGATTTCCACCTATAGTGTGACATATTTATATCTTGTCGGTTTGCACTGGTTGCTGAACAAATTTTTTGACTGGTTTGTTTGCCTATTTAGTAACGAATTGATAGGTTGTCGACTTCCACTCTTAGTTTAGCGGTTTGTCGATTGTCAGCTTGCGCTTTTATTTTTTTATTGTGTACATGTCTTAAAAATATGTAGACTATCAGTTTGCATAAGTAATCTGGAATATCGTCTCATGATATATCAGTACATTTCTTAGATCCCATCCTTTTTTAAGATAATGTTTTTGTATCCAATCTAAAGTGCTTATATGTAGTTGTCATAATATTCTTTAGGCGAATTTCTTTTTGATCAGTTGGACCAGCAGCATGCATGCGCCCCCATCATGGTATCGCATTTGAAACTGGGTGCGTTTCTTTCAGCCCAGTCCAGAAATGGTTCGCTAGGCTGGAGTCTGCCATCCGGCCCAGCTAAAACTATTTACAGGCCCAGGTATGGAATAACTTCCTCCAGGTCAACATGGACGTGATCCCGGGATTTGCATAAAGTACTGTTGAGCTGGTGTTAGCTGCCGCTGTGGTTGGTCGAACGCAGCAAGCCACTGCCCTGCGGGTGCCTGGAGCCGGGACCGAGAGCAGTAAAACCGGTCAATCCCTCGTGGTACAGTAACCATCAATCACGCCCACGCTCTGACGCGGCCCCACCATCCAGCCACATACGCGAAACACGTAGCCAGCAAACCCGGGGGTTCCTGTTCGATCAACTCGCCCTCTTGGCTTGATTCCGCAGTTCCCCATGACAGCCAAGAAGAGATCGCCCGTGCCCGAGGCCGCTCGTGCTCAGTGACAGGGAATAGACCTCTCCATTCCATCCACCCACCCATGTCGTCGACGTCACCAGTCCGCGTCCGATCGAGGCGGGAGCTTTGACCGTGCGCAACCGCCCAAAAGGGGGAGAAAGAAACACGAGGCCCCCGAAGCCGGCACGGGCGAAAGTGCCGGCGGGTTTCGCTGGCCGGCGCCCATGCGGCGGGTCAAGTCAACCCGCCGTGACGGATCTAACCGCGCCTCGCTCGTCACCTGAAAAAAAAAAAACCGGCATCGGGATCGCGGATTCGCAGGCGGGTAGGGCGCGCTCTCTGCCGTGTGTGTGGATGAGGCGGTTGATTCGGCGGTCCGCTTGAGGCCCGGGCACTGAAAGGTAGGAGTTCCTTGGTCCTGACGCGCGTGCACCGGAGCACGTCCTGTCCCTCTCTCTATCTCTCATGTTAACATTTGTTTAGTTCTGATAATGATGGTTCAGGGAGTCGCGCCCTGTCTTGATCGTCGCTGCCAGGTCGCTCCGCGCTAATGTTGCACGCCCCGCGGGACGCCGCGGCGAGCGCCATCCCTCCGCGCCGGCGTCCCACGTCTAGTCCACCATTTGTGGTCGCGGTGCTGCTGCCCTGGCCCGCGGCTCCGCATGCACAACGGGTCGTCGCGGGAGCCGAGACGTACGCGACCGACGGACACGGTGCACGGTGACAGAAACAGAGAGCAGGGAGAGGGATTTCGAGGTGGTCCGGTCCGGTCCAGCGGCGCCACAAACGCCGCGCCGTGGGGTTCGCTCCTTCCCGTTGCCATGCATGCCACGCACTGCGTCGCGGCTTGCTGCTGCTGCCGCTGCCTTCGCGGCAGCTGGCGGCAGCCATTGGCAGCAGCGGAGCGGGAGCAGGTCAGCGGCTGCCCGCTCTCCCGCTCTGGCCTCGCCATGCTGCGATCGCCATGCATGTTTAAAGCGTGTGCTGTCCTTTGCTTCGTCACCAGTCGTAGTGGTCGTGAGTTGCTGCTGCGGCTGCTGCTGCTCGCGAATTGGTAGTAGCTCACGTCACGAGCCTGTCCATCGATGATGGACGTGGGGGGTGAGGTCAGGTCAGTCCTTCCTCTGTCGGCATGACTCGAGGACGAAGAAGGGATCAATATGGGGCGTGAGTCATCGACGGACGCTCACCGCCATTCCTTTTCCGAAAAGGCGTAAAATGACTTGAAGGGGGGCGCCGACAAGCAGTTCGTAATCATGGGTATCTGAAGGCAAGGAGGGAAAGATTGCGAACGGATCGGTCCAGTGCCCAAACTATCGCACTGATTGCAACGTTCATGGCCAGACACAGGAAAAGCACCACTACTAGTAAGAATCTGTACGAGTATGATACTGAAATTATTTTTCCTTCTGTCCTGACCAATTCGGTACTCTACAGAATTAGCCCACGGTGAACCTGCAGAACTCAGAGTACCATTGTGCCAATAATACTGTTCCACATGACCAGCGAATTGTTGGACAGTTAGTTCATTAGAAGTATAAGCACGACATAAGAAGACTTTGCCTCCAAACGAAATCTACACTTTGTCTTTGGTCACGCGTCAGATCTAGCACAACAACGTGTTGTAGAATACTAATCAAACTAATAGCCCTCCGTACGCTTAGACAGGCAAGTTCAAGCAATACCAACATGCAAAACATTGAAGACGGCCCTCGTCAGAAACGGGTTCCCGGCTCCTGCGCCACCGAGCATGGCAACTTGCTGTGGAGTCGCAGAACGCAGCTGTAAGGGTAACGCAAAGCAAGCCTGACGTCCTTTGACTTGGCACCGCTCTCTGCGCCAACACAAGCAATTAGTAGTACTAGCCAAATCGAGAAAAATCTCAAACTCAGATCCTGCCTTCTCAAACACGACCGCGGTTTTAACCTGGTTTAGGTAAACGCATCCATCCATCTGGTGGTAGCAACACCCGTCCACGCCCATCCGTCCGTGTCCTGTCGTACGCGAGCGAGCGAGACGCAGGGACAGCGACGCCCTTCCGGCAGGAGCGCGTGCCGTCACACACGCCGCTGTCCTATCATCCGCGCTGCAACATTCTCTCGGCGCTCGGGGAGGCAGCAGAGCTCGCGCTCGCGCGCGCGCCAGCGGCCGGGACGAGGAGGTCCCGTGAACACGTTGGCGCTTCCTGGCCTCCTGTGACTGCAAAAAAAAATAAAAAAAAATACACGAACACGGAACGCTGCCTTGCATCGAACCCCGGCTCCCCTTCAGCAACGATGAACGACAAGAGCTGCACTGTGTATGCGTACGCGTGAGGCCAAGCAACGCCAGCCGTACAAGCAAGCTAGCGAACCGCAACGCAACAAGCCATCAGCTCAAGCTGCGACCACTTTCCTTCCTTCCGATTCTTGTTAACCGGTAACAAAAACGACATGAGAGAAGAAGAAGAAGAGATTTGTGTGACGCGGCTCTGGGTCGAGAACGCCTTCCTGGCCATTGACGACGCCTTCACCGGTTTTATTCACGGATCTTTCAGCAGCAAGGCAAGCGATAGCAACAGCGGAGCAAGCGTCCAGAACACAATTAAGATCGCCAGAAAGGAACGGGGGCGCAAGGCAAAGACGAAGTTGGTGTCACGGGTGTGGACCGACCGCGACGGGCATGTGAAGACGAAACGCCCGAAAAGCAGCTAATCCGGGCATGTGGAGATAAACGAAACCCCGGAAGAGCAAGCAGATGCGGTGTCGGCCTCGGCTGGCTCCGCGACCACGAACCCCTTTTCGGCTCGGCAAACCGGACATGGCAATAGTTTCTCGGCCTGGGCAAGGAGGACACCGGACCCTGGAGCATTTACGCTGTCCCGAGAAAGGCACCGGGGTGGTACGCGACATCACGCACTACTGATCATTTGTTGCTCTCTCGACGATCTTTTGGGTGATCTCGTCATCCGGCAGAGAGTGGCAGACAGGCATGAAAACAACGAAGTCGCATGGACGTTTGAGGCGCCGGATCAGCGCAGCGGCGATGATATCCCGGGAGCAGCAGCTGCCGCACATTGAAGCCTGCATCTGCGCTCTGTGGCCTGCACTTCTGAGTGCTGTATTGCTGCTACGCGTGCCTCTTGGCTGGTGCACGGTTCAGATGCATTGGCCAAAGGGGGGCATTCAAAACACTGATACGGTTTGCAAAAGAACAGTACAACAAACGAACGAAGATTAGCCCCACGTTCACATTGATTCAGATACTCTTAGTACACTGGGGAGAACTCAACTGCCTACTGATTGTGGCATTGCTTATTAAGAGCTGCCACGGTGACACCTCTCTCTCTCTCTCTCTCTCTCTCTTCAGACTTGGAACGGAGTACTGGCACAAAACCATTGCATATCTCACGGTTTCGACTGTACAAACTGGCACTACGAACTCGATGCTACTATCTTTGCTTAGCTCCCTAAGTTGTCGCTTCCAGCATCGGTCAATATCGTCACTCTCCGAGCCGACCTGACAAAATCGCTGAAAAAAAATGGTAGAACAAGGAATTACGGATGAGTTCATTCATACAGGCCATTACAAATGGAAGACTAGCGAGAAAAATGTTGATTACCTGAAGGGCTCGTCGCCGGCGTGCTTCACTTCGCCGGTGGCCCCGCGACAGAGCACGCGGCTCCTCAGATCGGCGCTGTCGATGCCGAACATCTCAGACAGGCGGTCGTACAGCTCGTCGAACGACCTTAGGGACGACAGGTCGAGGTCGCGGCCGACCGTCTCCGACTCCATGAACACCTTGCACTGCCCTTGCTCAAGACCGGGCTCGGACTCGGAGAGGTGGCTGCTGCCGTCCATGAACCAGTGCCTCTCCGACGACGCCTTGTTGGTCGGGCTGTTCTGGATGACGCCGGAGCCCGAGCCCTCCGAAACAATGCCGCCTTTCTCGGTGTTCCCGTTTAGAGAACTTGTCCTGGTTGCCACCGGCGACGTCGCGCCATCGGAGCTGCTGAGGCTCATCTGCTGCTCGGTTAGTATGGTCTGTCCGAACAGCATTATCCCCGCCGGCTTCACGGCGTCGGTCTTCTTGTTATTGGTGCCGATGGACAGAGCGCACGACACATCGTCACGCGGCGGGGAGCCGCAGATGGTCAGGTCAGTGTTGATTCTTGGCGGGATAGGGGTCGTCGGACCGACATGGTCGGGGCGGCGTAGCCCGGGGTACAGCAGGCTCGACTGCAGGTTTGTAAAGTGGAGATCTGATAAGAATGGAACAAATTGCGCATGCCTGGCTCCCTGTATGGCTGCAGGAGCACTGCCGTCGGGGAACGGAAAAAACGGCGGGTGTGGGTGAAGGAAATGGTGATGGGGCGGGTGACCGTGCGCCAGCGGGTTGGGCGGGAACGCCGGGTTGAGGAGCTGCCCTTCGAAGGGGAACTCAGGGTACGCCGGCCGAGGCTTCTTACGCGGCGGCGAGAATGAGGCGAGGTGGATGGCCGGAATGCTCGACACGAGCTCGACCAGCCACGGGTTCACCCGCTTCACGTTCTGCAGGAGGTCCGGCTCGTCCCAGTTCACCTGCGAGCAGTCGCCAATTGGACAAATGAGCAACAAGCGCAAAGCTTTGTGGAATCGTAATACTCCGTAGCTGAGAAGTAGCGAACTGGTGTTTACTGTTTACCTGAAGAAGCCGCCACGGCGACTGCGGCCAGCGCACGGGGTCGGTGACCTGGACGCCGGCGACGGTGCCCATGAACCAGCTGATCCGGGAGGAGTCCTCGGTCTCGAACGCCATCTTGAACCGCATCCCGGGGGACCACTGCACCCGCATCGCAGCGCGGACGGCCGCTGCGCCAACGCAGAACTCCGGCGTGCTCGCGCGAGGGTAGTACACCACCTCGAACGCCTGCCCGGAGCTCGCCAGCCGCGCCGCCTCGACCACGTCCTCCGGGCGCACCTTGGCCCGAGCCTTGGCGGCCCCGCACGGGGTGACATTGCTTCGCATCAGGCCCGCGTAGGGGTCCCAGCCGGCGACGGGGGCCTCCTCGCCCCCGCCGGCGCCGCAGAACCCACGCTTGGCGCGCCGGATGCCGACGTGCAGGTCCCCGCCGTCGCCGCGGAGGAACACGATGGAGTCGCCGGCCACGAGCTTCTTGTTGTTCACGAACGTGCTCCACCCCGTCGTGAGCAGGTGCCGGCGCGGCGTGCCGCGGTAGATGTGCCGGAACTTCCAGGCGGCTCCGTGGACGTCCTTGGCGACGACGGTCTGCACGGGCGGATCAGCGGCGTAGTCGAGCGGCGGGAAGATGGTCTCCGCGCAGTACCTCGGCACCGAGAACCCGCCGCCGTTGTTGGCGTCGGACTGCGTCAGCGTCTTGGCGAACGACGCCGGCTTCTCCGGCTCGTCAACGGCGGAATCGTCGTCGAGGCCGGCGTCCGCCTCTCCGCCGCGGAGGGGAACGAGGCGGATCCTGGCGAACACCTCGTCGGTGTCCGGGTCGGCCATGTATCGCACGGCGGCGACACGGCACGGCACGAGCGCCGGAACGCGCGCCGTCGAGAGGTCAACCGTCCCGGAGAGACCCACCGCGTGCTCAGCGTGGCCCTGCGGGAAGTAGTAGACGCTGGCGCCCACGGGAGGCACGGTGCACATGCCGCCGGCGCACGCCAGCCACAGCTGTCGGTCAACACACCGCTCGGCGCCGGCCGGCGCCGGTGCTGTAAGGTCCGCAAACGTGATCATCGGGAACGCAGGAGAACCAAGTCACAGCCGAGCGATCCGCGGCGAGGTGGCTTCTTGATATGGTATGAGTGGAAGGCGGAGGAAGCGAAGGCGAGGGGGTGCGCGCTCTAGCGCGGTGCCGTTCTCACGGTAACGAGCAGGACTGAACTAACCCGCTCCGATTATAAAGCGCCCGTTCGACGAGCGGGAACGGAAGGAAGAGAGGGCGCTCGGATTGTATGCGCTCATTAGAGCAGGGCACAGGGATGCGATCCAGTGGTGGACGCACGCGTGGAGCTACGGTACTGTGTGAACTTGTGAAACCTGTGCGTTTGTACAGGACGCGAGTGGTGGGCTCTCGAGGAACTCCCGTGACCATGAGGAACGGATGGGAATTTGGCCTGTTATAGTGAGATAATTTATATTGCAAAACAACTTGTATTTAAAATCACATCAGTGTTAGCATCAAGCCTAGGCGACTGAAGCAACAATTGCCACGTTAGAGGGCGAAAGCAAGAGGGATTACACAGGTAAATGTGAAAAGGTATATGGACATTTGGACAATATGTTGGCTTTGAAGAATAGCTAAATCTTAAAGAAGAGGACCTTTTCTTTCCGCCTCTATTATGAGTGCACAGCTCCATAAAAAAACATATATAAACCCAAGCAGAATGCATTGCATTTCCAAATTTGGACTTCTGCCAAAACAAAAGGATGACCTCGAGCTTACATACTTTCTAGACTAATTCACAGGATCGGTATATGGATCAAGATGTGGATTGTGAAAGCTACTACAGAAAGAGACTCGGGATCTTCTATATCTACAGAGACGCAACCTACAAATGAGTTACTACTGATTACTACTACTATTTCTCTATAATTAACCACGGTGAGCCAAATCACCCTAAAAATCACAACCGTCTGATCCTAAGTTTCTATCTCATCTGCCCGCCATATGTCCGCTCCAATCGAGTCATCCTTTGCCAACGAAAGGGGTGTGCTTGTATCCATCATCGTCACTTGCCTTAATTTCTATATCCGAAACTTAATCCACCTAACAAAATTTTAGTCGACAGGATTGCAATCCTTCCTATCCGTCATAAATTAGGTTTTCTCTGCCAATGTTTATGTAATATTCGTTGTTTGAACTTGATAGTACAAGAGGTTGGAGCCTTTTCCATTCCTTGGAAATCATCTCCCATCCGGCCGTGCGCGAGAGAGGGCCCATTTGATACCACACGTCAGCAGAACACGGTGACGTGTGTAGTTAACCAGCCCAGCAAAACCTAATCCAACACCAACATACTCTTCCCACACGGGTCTCTGATGTGATTGCACAACTGGAAACGATTTATGTTTCGTCTATTAGTATTCAAGGCCGGGAGTAACTTCGTGTACTTTGCTTCAAGTTTTTTCTTGTGAAGTTGTGATAGCTTAGCAACATTGGCGACGTACTCCTACATGGTTGTTGACCGGCAACGGTACTGGAAATCCATTTTAGAAACCTGTTGCTTGTGCGTCGCTTGAGAGGACGTTTACTTTGCTTTGCAGCTGAACCTTCGTTAACCTCGGCGACAACTCCGTTTAGACCTAACCTATACTTGTTTAAGACGAACCAAAGCACACATTTGGTTCTCAGAGACTGACAACGTACAGCTCTCTCCACCTAATTGGCGTGGTTGTTTAGGATCAAGTACGCATTAGTTTAGTGAATTGATCTTACGTCAGTCGATCAGATCATTGTGGCACGCACAAGCGCAGGCTGGTCCGAGGTCGAAGACGATGCGCTAACCGTTCGTTTAACGAGAAGCAAAGCCTCAGGCGGCTTAACGGACACCCACAGAGTCGTCTGCACAGAAATGTTGGTACCGTTTCTGTTCAGATTTGTCATTGTTTGACTTACGGCACTGGAGAGAGCAACTCGATATGCCTCTGCATCTTTAATTAATCTCAGTCGCTAATTTTTAAAAATTAATATTAAGTTCTCAATTTTTTATATCGAATCTATTATTTTTTTAATCAGACTCTCGCTATATCTCTATCAAATATCTCTCTATTTTTAATCGTTAAATCTAATCAGATAGCTTTGATTAACTTCAAACATTGTATCATCAGTGCTACACTCTTCTTACAACATGTTTCGGCGTAAAATAATGTGCAACATGGTTTAGGAATCCATACGTGGGAATGAATGCTCCGTTGACTTGGATGCTCCGGAGACGAATCGCAGCCTCGGAGGGCTCGTAAGCACGAGCGTATTATGGCAGGTCAACTGGTTTCCCGTTCGGCACCGCGACCAGTTCCTCCAACCCGGATCCCGTAACGGCGGCGACGGCAACGGAGGTGGGACACGGTCGCACGAGGGGGAGGGGCCGGAGGGCCCCCCGCTGCTCGCTCTAGCGGCAAGCGCGCGGGCGCGCTCCCCTGCTCACGAGCGCCGACGCGCGGTGGGGCCATCCACCCAGCCAGCCAGCGCCGAGGCGGGAAGGGGCGGGGCCCGGAGCCTGTGGACAGCAACGAGACGAGACGACGACGCTGACGTGAGCGAGCGGAAGGGCGGGATCGATCGACCGGGGCAGGGTCAAAAGCCAGGCGTGCGCCAACGCCTCGTCACGCGCGCGCGGGCGTCCTTTTTGTCGCCGGCGACGCGTGCCGCGGGCATCCGGCGTCGCCTTGCGCTGCCGCCGGGACCCGCCTCGCCTCCGTCCACAGCGCCCCCGCCAGCCCCGGGGCCCGAGCTCGAGACGCTGGTCGGTGCGGAGGTGCCCTACGTGCCCGCGCGCCCCGCCTGGTGGCGTTTGGCACTAGCGCGGCGCTGCCTCTCGCAGCTCTTCTGCAGATCGGAGACGCACCAACGCAAAGGAATTCGTGAGGTGGTCCGGGGATGTAGGGGCAAGTGCTGCAGCGACACGACGAGAAAAGTAAAACCGTAGTAGTGAGTCGGAGATCTCGGCGGGCGAATGCTTTTGCTGGTGAATCAACCGCGCGGCAACGAGGTAAACCCGTGACTACTACACGTTGTCGGACACGAAACTATTCTTCGCTCGTCGCTGCGTATCTCCTGTTCAGTTCACCTGTAGCTGTAGCTTCAGCAAAGAGACGCCGCGTTCGGTACCGGTCCGGAACAGTTCTCTCGTCACGTGAACGTCACGTAACCTAGACACCGCAGGAGCACCAGTCGCGCGATCGTGTCTTAATTAACACCCCTCGCCCTGGAAACTAGAATAATCCCAACTGTTTCATTGATCTTAAAAAAAAAACAAAGAGAAGGAAGCGGAGAGAAGGAAAGGAATTCATCGCGACGCAATTTCATCCGGCTCCGTTTGTTGGCGCGTCGCTCTCCCGGTCGTGGTCGCCGCCGCTGTCGCTGTGACCTCCCTTTCTTTTTTGTGAACCTTTCGTTGCGTGTGGCCGTTTAGAGAGCTGTTCTTTTGTTGGCACCAACAGCGGTGAAGGGAATTGTGCGAAGACAGACCCTAAAAACAGGCGTCGGTTTCCCAGACAGAGTGTAATGACCGGGTTTTCACTTACCTTTCGATAAGTCCCGATCTCACGGGACCAGAAGTTTAGCGATCACGATATCACAAGCGATCAATCAAAAAACCATAACAGAAATATTAAACAAGAAACAGATTAGAAAATAGTAGATCAGAGTGAAATTATTAGAATAATATCCTCCAATGGGGTCCATCGGCACGCAGGCCGGAAATATCTCAGAGCAAATATATCACTATCGTGAATCCAACAAAAACAACAGCGGAAGCATCAACACGGCAGCGGTAGCGAACCTCCTCCACACAGGCTAGCTTGAGCGCAGAAGCGGACGTCACGGACCGTCAGAGACGTAGTCGAAATCGAAGCTGAGCGTATCCTCTGAAAACAACAAATTAGAAAGCCGTGAGTACGAATACTCAGCAAACCGCGTACTACCTAACAACAATGTATGCATGCAAATGGTTTCAAAGGTAAAGGCATGGCTAAGTGCTAAATGCAAGTTTAAAACATATATTTTATTTAAAGATGCAAGAAAGCTTTTATTTTCAAACTTGTCAAATTTTATTATCTTGCCCCGCAGAGATCTCCGTTATCCCGGACTGAGGTTCATTTTAATGCCGATGTAATCTCCACACTCGACCACAGCTCAAAGGCCAGAGTCAAAAACATTTGAAAAAAAGAGGAGGAAGAAAACAAAACTACTCAACGAGGAGCACAACTCAGGGGGTGTCCTTCAAAAAGTACGTGGCAATACGCATCGACTAAAGACTCTGCAGAGGTTATACACCTGGACCCACGGGATGCGTCATCGAGAACTACCGTCGTAGTCCCGACAAACACACAAGACCCGTCCACAAGCTTTAACTGGCGTCATCCGTCCTCCAGGATAGGGATCCCAAAAGCCTACGCAATCAGGTCTTGAAGTTGTGAAGAGCCTACCAATGATCAGGTGGGGTATCTCGATCTCATGTGAGGAGTCAGAGCTCTACACCACACTAACACTACACCGCCAACCCACGGGTAAACAACCAGTCTCGACAAGCATCAAGATCAAGCCAACTGCTCATACAGGATAACGTGGTGTGCATGGTTGTCAACTGAGCGTACAAGGCTCGAAGGACTCGGTCCTTAATTACCGGGACAGGCCATCTCTCCAACCACAACTCCAACAACCAACAAACTCGCCGCCAAGGCCGAAGCCTCCAGTGTACCCGCCACAGGTACTCTCATAGGGACTTCCCGAATGTCTCTCAGCTCCTCGTACTCTCTCCTGCCCCTGCTAAATAGTTATGTATAGTTATTTGCAATACTCACACATTTGAAGCACAGTTCAAAAGCATTTAACACAAATTCCATTTTTATAGTGATAGGTGTGAGATAAAAATAAATGCGACTAAGCATGGCTAAGCATAAAAGTAAAATAAATGTACTAAAGCAATCCTAGGGTTGATATTTGTGGAACAGTAAACAGACACGGCTTAGGAATGTTACTAGCACATTTTAAAATAGTTGGCATGCAAATTAAGCTTTCAAACAAAACATGCAGTTTAAAATGCTAGGAACAAAGTGATCAAGGAACGCGGCTTGCCTGACAAATCGGGATCGAAGTCGAGATCTGGATCGTCGAACTGAGCTGGCTCGCAGAACTCCTCATGAGGGACAGCAGCACAGATATAGAGATCGGAGCTGAAAATCGGAGACGGAATCGCGGAGATCGGAACCCGGCACTTGTACTGGAGAATTCAAAAATGGACAAACCTGAAGCACGCACTGGCTCGGGAGAAATGAAACTGGAAGCACGCAGCTAAACATGGAGAATATGAGAGAGAGAGAGACCGGTCCTCACCGACGCACTGGACGATGGCAAGGACTGGGGCGGTGTCA
>BCLG01000218.1:58189-225200 GCA_001602295.1 Zoysia matrella
GGGCTAGACCGGCTCCGGCTTCTACGCGGCAGACGCAGAGCGGAGTGCGGCGGAAACGGCGACGCGCGGCGCGGAGGTGAGCAAAACGAGAAGAGAGGCGGCGCAAGGAAGGAGCAGTTGCGAGGATTTCTGGAGAAATGAGGAGGGGAAAAAAAAGAATTAGGGTTAGAGGGTATTTATAGGAGGATGAAAAATGAGGGGTTAGAAATTAATCTGGAAATTAATTAATAACTGCGAAATAATTAAAAAGGCTGAAGGGATTTAATCAAGGAAAATATTTAGAGACCTGAAAATTAATTAAGGAATTTCCAGGAAATAATTTTAGTCGAACGTAAAAATTACGCGGACTAAATTATTTCGGCACCGGATTAATTTAGACGAACGGATTTCGGATTCGGACGAAACAAAATTCGATACGAAAGGATTTTTGAACGGAACGAAATATTGAAACAGACCAATTTAATTGGAATGAAAATAGGAGAAAATACTACTTTATTAATTCGAGAATTCGGAATGTCACAGAGAGCATCTGCCAGAGATTGATCTTGCAGATCCGGGCACCGGCGAGCTTGCAGGTGTTTTTTGTCTTCCAGCAACCGAAGCGCGTAGGGGGACACGGCCCTACGCCGATAGACCTACTCCTACTATACTCCTACCCAGCCCAGAAGTACTGTTTCCAAAACTTTGCGTCAAGCTGGTGGCTGCTTGCTCGCCGGTCCCGGACCAGCTTATTCTCCGTGGCCCGCACTTTGTAGGCTTGCGCGTACACACAGTGTGCATCGCGTCAGTGGCCTCCTACCCAACCCGAAGCCGTGTATACACACACTCGCACAAACGTAGGCGTATGAGTACACGAACACTGCAGCGCGTCAGCAGCAGCTCGTTCGTTCCCGATAGGGAAGGGGGAGTAAACTGATGTGGATGCGTATAGTCAACCCGTACGCGCTGGACGCCGATAAGCTGGCTCTGCCCCTCCCACCACCAGACGATACCATTTTTTCCTCTTCGTCGAATGAACCGCGGAGCAAAGACCGCCGCATCGGGATCAGCCCCGGCGCTCTTGGTCCTGGTTCGAACACCATGTTTGACTTGCCGATGCCAAGAAATTACAAAGAGCAGTGCGTCGCCAGCTTGATTGAACTGGGCAGGGCGTGGAAGACCCCGTTTTTTTAGTTTATATCCGACGAGACGGAGGGACTCCGCGACCACAGCTGCCGAGGAGCTAGCAGAACGAACGGCCTCGGAACAAAAATTCCGGGGGGCCAGAGCATGGAACCGTGTATTCCGCCTCTCCCACGTGACCGGCACGCGGAGCTCCCGGCGCCGGCTCGCCGGTTGCGCCCACATGCCCGCGCCTCTTCCCCGCACTGCTCCTCGGCCCTGCCAGCCAAGCCACCACACTAGCCGCTGCGGGATCCGAGCGACCGGCACCTCGCGCGGCGATCCATACGGGAAGCACCATGAGCGCGGCGACGAGCCCCGAGCGAGCGCTCACGCGCGCGGGGCACGGCGGCATGGGAGGTCGTTGAGATGCTCGTTCGATCGAGGCCGGTGAGGGGTTTGACACTTCGATGCACATGTTGATGCCGGCCGCCCGGCCTGGGGTGTGCGTGGGTGAGCAGCACAGGTCAAACCTGCAAGCTAAGCCAAACGGATGGATCACCACGGTTGATGAGAGTTGAGAGAGAGCCCGTGATCGCGATGACATCAACTCCACCGGCATGTGCCCGTTCATCGGGATCGCGTGCGTGTAGCTGCATCTGCGGTAAGCTGTCCCTGCTCGTGTGCGTAGCGTGCTGATCATCCTCTATGTCTGCGTTCTGTTCTGTACCCGGCCGGCCACTGCACGCATGGCATCGTGCTACGCGTAGGTGTAGAGTCATGGGCTGAATTCATGCCTCCAATTTTATTTTTTTCCATTGCGAGAGAGTAAAATATTAAGATTTTTTTTGCTTGCAAATATGTTTCTGCTATTGTTCCTTTTTTTTTAAACGAGATCGGAGTAGCTATATGACTGCACATTATTTTTTATCTGTGAATTTTCTGTTATCATTTTTGGAGACCAAAATTCAAGAAAAAAATATCTAGGGTCTTGCCGCTCGGCTTATGTAGGCCGTAAGCACACTGCGTAGAATTGTTCGACGTCCAAGGACGCGGGCTGGATCTAGGCCGGGCTGAAGGCCCGAAACATGCTTTTGGATCCTCCCCGCGGAAACATGCTGCCGGATCGCTCGCCCACATCATCTCCGTGGGCCACAGTAGTACCGAAGCGACCGGATGAGCCTACTGACTATGTAGGCTGTTGCACGAGTGAATTCCTTTGTCCACGGGAGCGTGTGGATGCTATAGTAGCTGCTACCAGCAAAACTCGTCGCAAAATCTTCAAAAACATGCAGCATAATTAAAGAGAGAGTTCGTCCACATTTGATAACGAACTGCCGAATATCATTGTACACTTTCTAAACATACCCAGAATCTACAAAAACGAATCACGGAAATTAAAGCGATAGCTCAACGAATAGTGGTGCCACGGCCAGAGATACCAGAGCTGGGCTACGCTAAACGAGAGAACGAAGGAGCATTTTCTATCATCATTCGTGCTCGTGCGCTACGCCGTTGGCCTGCTTCTTTGCGTCGCTGCCGTCCTTGGTGGCCGCGAGCGGCTCCGTCTCCTTGTCCGCCGCCATCTGCGACACCGGGAGCGCGTCGCCTGCGGCCTTCTTCTTGCCCTCCCGTACCGAGAAGTAGGAGTAGAGCGCCATGCCGAAGATGGCCACGAGGATGCCCAGCACGTTCCGCATGGTGAAGGGGTCGTGCAGCAGGGTGTAGCCGAACGACAGGACCAGGCACGTCTTCAGGTGGCCCAGCACCTGGTACGTCACCGGCGACGTCGTCCCGATCACCAGGAACGTGCTGAAGTTCACGGACACCGCGATCAGGCACGACAGGATGATGAAGCCCTGGAAACAGAGAGCAAAACGTACTACGTTCAGAGAAAAACGACAGGCGAATCTCTGGACTGAAACTGTTGCATTGAAATAAAAAAAAATGAGCGACAGCTCTTACCACGACCGGGAAAGTGTATTTGTGGGCGAAGACGCTGCGGTTGGTGAGGAGCTGATCCACAAAGGGGCCGGTCGCGAACAGAATGGCTGCTTGGTATGGCGCGGATTGGTACAGGAGCTGCGTCGAAGACACCTTTAACTTCCTCTGTATTGTATTTGTGAGCTTCAGAGTTAACAGGTTAAGGATACATCATGTTCAGAGCTCCACTTCGCAAATAACTTTGAAAATATTTAATTATTAGAAAATCTTTTCTAGTTCTGGTTTCCTGAACCCAAATTTATTTTAAATGTGAACTAGTTCCGCGGTTACTAGTGATTGTCTAAGCCTGCTGCTAATTCTAAGTTATGCTGATCTATGCATGCTGAAGTAAGAACAGAAAATTTTCAGTTGCCGGATACAATTTGACCAACACAGGTTGTGGCGATGGCGAGGGCAGAAAGGATCGAGCCAAGAAGATTTAGCTTGAGGTCAGTGACCGAAGCAATGCCAACTCCAAGTAGCAAGACGAGTAGAGAAAACTTGATAGTCTCACTGCACATGCAGTTAGTTGTAACGTATTAGCACATGATAATGGAAAAGAAATGTCTTAGCTTCCTGAAATCAAATGATACTGAACAAACAAATATAAGCATGCTTTTAATCTACTAGTTTCCTAGACTAATTATAGGAAGTTATCTGAAACTGTCAGTAGTCATCATGTTAAAAAAGGAATACATGAACATGACTATTGGCTGCAGGGTACCTACAATCTATCATTGTGTTGGCCTGACAAAAGTGGAGTCAGTAATTTTTGTTGCGAGAAAAAGACTGAGTGCTCCATCTGATTTTTCTAACCTGAATTTTTTCTTCAGGAATATAGTCTCCAACAGGACTGTGAAAGGTATGATGGCCAGCTTTGTCATCTGCAAAACACACTGAATTTGAGAATCTGATTCATTCATTTTCAAAGATTCTGAATGATATGAGCTCTGACCTGGTAGAATCCTATAGAATTAAATCCTAAACTAAGGTTGAGAAGGCCGATCGAAGTTCCATTTAACAATCCAAATAATACTACTGTCTGACCATCAATTGCCTTTGGCTCAAAAAAGCGCATGCGCTGTGCAACGTGAAGGGTGCAGAAGGTCACCATGAGATGCCAGCTTGTCAATGTTGTAGCTGCATCAATCAGAGCACATCACGAGTCAGAACTGTTGTCGGGTACACCTGAGTTTTAACCGTATCGTCTAATGCAATGTGCATAGTAGATTCTGTGCAAGCTGAATACTCCCTCCATTCGCAATTTTGTTGCCGTAAGGACAAGAAATCTAGTTCAATAGTGAACTAAATTTTTTTTTTCTAACGACAACATTTGAGAAGGGAGGGCATACTTAGCTTTTAAAACAAATAGATGCCTACACTACATGTTATTCAGGCTTCAGTTATACTCTTTTTTTTTTTAAATTGATGTCGTAGTTGACTTTTACTATCAACTTTAAACATTTGTTTTATTAAAAAAAAATTGTTCAAATGCGTAAAATTTTAAGTTGCGATTCAAATAACTCTAATGATAAATCAAATTATATTAAAATATATAAAATTTATCAAAAAAAATTTAAATGATTAAAGTTAAATTTAAAATTCAACGACGACATCAATTAAAGAACGAAGGGAGTACTTGCAAACTACAGTCTAGCTGAGATAGGGTCGTTACCAAACGGAAAGCCAAGAGTGCTGATGAGGGCTTTGTTGCAGATGACTATGGCCACCGACGACGCCACGGAGAGCGTGAGAGACCCAATCACACCGAGCTGGAAACCGCCGGCAGTCATCTTGAGCAACTGCTGTATCTGTTATCTGGAATTGCACATATCCACCAAGTCAGTGTGTGACCACCTGTGAATGCACAAGACTGGAAGTTTGAACTCCTTGTTTACTTGTGTGAAGGATGCCAGTTGGATTGGATTTTTCGGCATCAAAACCGTGTTCCAGGAATAAAATAGTATGACGTTGAACAGGTAAGAATACAGCCATACAGGTGTGTCACTGTCAGTGAACACAGAAATGAGCTGAAATGTTCCACCGCAGTGCCTGCCAAGTGGCTATAGCGTAACGATCGTGGCCAATGTCCGCGAAATTCCGATTGAATGCTGGCGTAGGATGCTTTCCAACACCGCCAGGCGCCAAATCGTTCCGTTGTGCCATCGAACTTCACGCAAGCATCGTCACATGCAGATGTAGTAGCGCGGTACAGAGCAGAAACATGGTACTACGTATGCGACTAACATGGCGAGTCCAAATGGAGAACTGGTTCCGCCCAACGCGTTTAGCAAACTACTAGCAAAAATGCTGTACAGCTAAATCGAGAAGACAGTTAACATGAATAACCCATGAAGACATTGACAAAAATGTTACGATCTCCAGAGTAGTAGAAAAAGAGCACCTTATCTCGATCAACCAATCTACGGTTGTCCACCCTTAAATTTTACTGATTCGGGAGTAGTATTCACATACTTGGCCTGTATCTTAAAATTTGCTGTGAAAAGAAAAACGAAGCAGATCCGAAAACCCAAACTCACGAACAACCTGGCACAAATGCAAACTTGGAGTATACTCCATCCGTTTTTAAATTGATATCGTCGTTGACTTCTATAATCAATTTTGATCATTTGTCTTATTTAAAAAATTTGCTCGGATGTGTAAAATTTTAAGTTGTAATTTAAATAACTCTGATGATAAATCAAATTATATTAAAATATATAAAATTTATCAAATTTTTTTGAATAAAACAAATAGTCAAAGTTGAATTTAAAAATCAACGGCGATCGATTAAAAAACGGAGTGTGTAAGCAAGAAGACAGGAGTACTACTCACTTCCAATTTTTCCAATGATCTTCCCAAGTAAACGACAGTGCACCTCCCTCTCCTCTGTCGCCAGCAGCCTCTTGCAATCTTTCTTCCTGGAGAGCGGAAGCTGCGAGGCGATGTGCGAGAAGGAATGGCGCTGCGGCTTCTAATGGCGCCGATTCTTTGCGGTGGCAGGCGCCTTGCAGGAAGAAGAGGAGAGGCGTTTTTATGTCCGGGCAGCTGCGGGCCTGGAAGTTGTTGGTGGCGTCTGTGTGCGGACAGTTCGTTTGGTCCGGGCTTTGACGCCGGTGTTCCATGTTTGCTCGGTCCTGGTGCTACAAGGAATTAGAAAACAGTGTGGACTCGGTCGAGGAATGAAACAGCTCCCTCGGTGACTGGCTACCAATTGTTTCGACTCAGTTTAGATCACCGACATCCAGAAAGATGATACTCCTACCGCGGTGGTCAGTGGGTGGAATGGGAAATTGCTGGAGGAAATAGCGAGCTAGTACTTGAAATTTGAATCTCAAGTAGTACAAAACTATCAGGAACATTATTAGTCGACCTGTTGAAATTGGTGACAGAATAAGAATATTTTCAGAGCATGAAAACCTGAACATTCCTACTGTCAAATCAAAGTGTTTACTGTAAGTTGGTCAGCTTCACACATTTAACTGGCAAATCCCATTTAGGCACCATTTGGAATGCAGAAGTTTTATAGGAATTTCACAAGAAAAAACACATAAATTGAAAAAAAAAATCATGTTTCAAACGGGGCCTCAGGAAAATATTAGGAGCGAGCAGGAGATATCTCTGCGGTGTTCTCAGCCTAAAGCCAGAGCTAATTGTTAAGTGTTGGTCATCATCCTAGCTAATTGCCCTATACAATATATTCTTAACTAACAAATTCCATGTGAAGAAGATGTTTGATATCAACGGAGGCGGCAAGAAACTTCGTCTACTAATGAAGGCATGCAATACGTTAAATCATACAGTAACATGTGATCAACAAATAGACAATCAACTAATCCTTAGTAATATACGACCAGCAGTTAGCTTTAGGATTAGGTTGCATATGATCAATTGATGTCATCATAAGCAAAGAAACTCTGAAGTTTCTTAATTCAGATACATGAATTTGTGATAACGCAAAATTCATTGTATTGTGGCACCAGAATTGCCATACAGAATCATGTACTACCAACTAATCACTAGCTCGAGTGCCACATCTCTAAAGCGGATTCTCCGACCTAATAAAGGCGGCACATTCCACTAATCAGAATAAACTAAGCCAACCAACCAAGTAACATCAAAACTTTCACCAATCCAATAATTGAGCGAGGAAAACCGTCTTCCTCTTGTCACTTTGGGCGCAAGGTTGGGGGGGGGGGGGGGGGGGGGGGAGGTGCCAGCGGGCAGGTGGTTGCCTCGCTTTCCGTGAATGCAAGCAAAGGCAACGGCCCGACGGCAGCACGGCAGGCCGTGGAGGAGCGAACTACTAGCAACCGGCCGCCGGTCCCATTATTCCGGCCGCGTTCGGTGAGACCTCACACCACTCATCAGCCGTGCCTCTGAATCACAGGCCCTACTGGAAAGGACGCACTCTTATGAATGATAGCCAGGTGTCGAATCAAATCAAAGCTTTCAAATCACGAGTTCAGCACTGAGAAATTGTTATTCCTCCAATGATTTTCTATTTGACTAATGACTAGTTGTAGTAGCACGAAACGAGTGCACGGTAATAAGCTCAATGCTTAGTGGGAGTTTACTACTACTACCTCAGGTTAGGTGTCAAAGGCATGTGAGAGTACATTGGTGATCCAGAGGTACTGTACCTGTGTTTAGTTATACCTGCCTGCTGTCGGTGACAGTGACGCGCGTGTGCCTGATAGATGAACAGAATAGCATGTGCAGAGGCAACTCGTTCTCAAGAACCTGAGGCCGATTGCCAAACTGCGACTGTTCGACGTCCAGGGTGGTTTCAGAGTTTCAGTTCTGAAAATCGTTTCAGAGATGGTGCTGGCAGTTCTCACATTGTGTCACCGTCGGCTCGCTGCTCGCCCATGAGCGGGCGAGCAGCTACGCCTTCACCCCCAGCTAGGCACTGACGAAGGAGGACATCGCCGAGCCATCGGCGTGCGTACTGCTCGGTTCCCTGCCGCGGGCGCTTCGTTGTGATTCATGCGTAGGAGCGACTCCACGCGAGCACGGCCAGTGGCGGCGACGTACTTACCGCCGTCGAGTTCCTTCCGGCTTACCGTTTAATCAGGATTCCGCCTTTCGGATTTACGCATTACACGATTGGGGGACACGTGGCGCGGGCAGTCCGGCAGTGGGTGCTGGAAAACGGCCCCGTGAATCGTGGACCCACAATGGGCCGCCCGATCAATTTTTCCGTCAATTCTATGGGCCTTCTTGTGAGTGCACATACCGACGTACAAAGACAAATATAGGCCATGGGCTCGCACCTCATGTATTGTTTCAGTACTATTTATCCACTGTTCTGCTGTTGTGCCTACCCAGATTTGAGTTCCTGGCGCTCATAATTCCAGAAACAAAGATTATTCATTGATGCACACTGATGTCATATACTAATAATCATTTTTGCAGCATAGGTAGCTCAAGCTACTTAAGATCAAGAATTCTACAAAAATTACATGATACGGTCGAAATGGAGCAGCAAGACATCATGTTCCTCGCTTGGCCCCGGCTAGAAGTTCAGGCATAGCAATATGTAAACCTACCTGACATTACTATTAACTTGTTGACTGCTGACTGCTAGAACTACATCCACAGCTTGCTTCCCTGCTGGGCTTCTCTGATTATCGTCGCCCCCTCCTTCAGCACGGGGATCTCCAGGTTCTGGGAGTAACTCAGTTGTTCCAGCTCCCATGTCATCTTCGGCACGACTTCCTCATGTTGAGGCGAGTACTCCTGCGAACAAGGACAGTTATGGATACTCATTCCAAGTTCTAGCCCTCTTGCCAACATTGTGGCATATGGTACCTACCGGGACCATGCGCTTTGCTAAATGCAGCAATGCTTTACGCTATAGTGACACCTAAATTTGTACTTTTCTTGCAGTACCAAAGACCTTGACACTAGACCAAGAACATGTATTTGATATAATACTGACTATCAGTCTATCAGCACTCTGGAGATAGAAGGCAATCAGACAACTCCGCGAGTAACCTTTGCTTAGAAGTGTTTCAAGTTGTGTCTGGACATACGCCCCTGAATGTCCTTTCACATTTTAAGTTCTGCAGCAGGACAGTACTGACAGTGGGTAGAAGAAATGGTCAGCAGAACACATGATACCTCCAACTTGTCGATCAGTTCCTTCGGTGTCGGAGCCAAGACGACGATATGGCGAGCGGTTGGTCTAATGAACCCTTCTTCCACAGCTTTGTCTATGAAAGACAGCAACGGGTTATAGTAGCCGTCCACATTAAGCAGACCGACCTGCAGAATAACAATCATGATGTGAGGTTTTCTGTTTTCCACAGCAATTTTTTTTTACATCTTTCTCTTATTGCAAGGGTGATGAATTGTTGGTGAGAAGAGAATAGTTTGGCACCGGTTTGTCATGAATGCCAAGTTGAGCCCAAGCGATCACTTCTAGCAGCTCTTCAAGTGTTCCATATCCTCCTGCAAGGTTTGGGCAGAAAAAGCCTCGTCAGAGTCAAACCATGCATGCAACCTGAACTTTTAACTTTCACTCACGTTTCCACTATCATTTCCAAAAGTTGAAGAAAGCGACGACCACATTTACCGGTCAGATCTATCTCACCGATTGAATATACTATAAAGTTCTTTTTCCAGGTGACACGCACACTCACCAGGTAATGCTATAAAGGCATCGGACCTCCTGGCCATCTCTGCCTTCCTCTGGTGCATATCCGCCACTGCTTTCACCTCCCCCACTGTCTCGCCTGATATCTGCACCGTAACACGCGCATGGACCACGCATCATCAGAAGCTAACGGAACCAAAAGGGGACCTGCTTTCTAGAGACGGAGAAACAAATGCAGGCTCTTGTATATATGATAATAGTCAGAGGGCACAAGTTCAGGAGAGTCAATCATGGTGCAGATGCGGGGGACAATATGAAATGTGATGGGGCTTTTTCTTTGTTTAACCTAGCCAACATCTGCTCGAGAGATTGCAGTCAATATCAGCAAGATTTCATCTATCATGTGGGGAACAGGGTTTCAGTGAGTATTTCTCCTGATCTTTCATAATAAGTTTGCTTTGTTCTTTCCACTTGCAAGAAAGACAAATGACAAGGATCTAAAGCGGTGTCATTTTTTTTCCTTCTTTGCTCTCAGTTAATTCACATTCTAATATACTTTAACTTACATACGAAGATAAACATGAATACATGCTAAGAAAGATAACTATCAGGATAATTCTGGTATACAAAATTTCTCAAATAAATTGTACTATTATGTTCCTGGACATAATATAAACTTTGAAGCAACATTATACTCAAGGAGACCATAGCATGTCAATAAAAAATTAGCTGGAGAGTAGGAACAATATGGGTACCTCTCTAGGCATGAGGGTCTTGGGAATCACCCTGCGTAGAAAGGACAACAAGATGACAAAGTTTAAATTTATCAACAGAGACAGACATGATCAATTAAGCACTTTTTGGCAACAGGCCACTGCATCATCGTCTATCCTATTCTTTTCATGCACTGTCATCTAGCAGTATTAGGATTGATAGTGGAAATATGCTAAAGAATTAGTGTCATGTTACATACCCAAGGACATGCCTTCCTCCATTGTACACTGCTTGAGCGACCAGGCCCATCAAACCTACACTCCCTCCTCCATACACTAGATCAATGTTTCTTGCAACCTAAAATATGCCAGGAATTAAAGTTGCTAGGAAGACTTGGATATATGGGGATAGATTCCCATGTTTTGCATCTACTAAAGTGATATAAGTATTAGAAACAAATTAAAATAACGACCAGCACAAATCATCCATCATTTCATCAGATGCATATGCACGATTTCCTTTCACCCTGGAGGCGACTCAATTGAAAAGTGTTGATCTCCTAAACTGAATTCAGCCCTAATGAAAAATTCACCATAGTGCACTTTATGATTGTCAAAAGAAGTTAAAATAAGTATACCTCATTTCAAAAAAAAAAAAAGCAGATACATGATCAAAGTTGACACAACTCTAGCTCATTGACCAAACAGAATAAAAGCTATACCAGCATTAAAAGTCCTCAGGAAAGGAGAAAGAAGCAAGGTAAAACTAACCAGCTCCTTTCCGAGCTCAATGGCTGCATCCTGGTAGCTCAGCTTCTTGCCATGGCTGCTCCCACAGAAGACGCATATCCTCCTGAACCGCGACGGTGCCGCCACAACCTCCGCCTCTCCAACGTCCTTGATCTCCATTGCCGCTTTTTTCGCCTCTTCGTTTTGATTCTGTGTTGCAGGGTTTGCTTCTTCTAGTGGTGACACACGGCAGGGAGATATGGGAGATCCCTCCCACTACAGAGAATGCTGGGCCGGTTGGCTGCTCTTGAGTAGTGCACCCTGCTACATGTGGAGTTCTTATATATTTTAACTATTTATTACTTGTATTGACATGGTGTTGGTCGTTCTCTCTTCGTGTCTGTGGCACCCGCGTTGCAGTTTCAGCTCTTTCGGTTCAGGCATTCAGTTTGGTTCTTCTGTGTCTCTGAGGAAATAAAACTATTTCATTTATTTTTCCTTGTATTAACCCTTCATGTCTACTTGTAGATTACTATAAAGAACATCAGGCACGCTTTGAGCAAATTAAATTAAGCTCTCCGTTTGAGCAGTAAAACAAATGTCCTGAGAGGCATTGTGATAATTAGAAATGTTACAATGCTTGAAATTAATCACAACTGTTATTTATCATCACATCTGATGGTTAAAAATAAGAAAGTATCTAATCATATGTACTAAAATAGTATATTTGATATAAAAAATAGTGAGACTGATATAAAAACGGTAGACTCGATATTAATTTTTAAAAATCAATAACTGAGATTAATTAGAAGGGTGAAATACCTCCGGTACCTCGCTCAAATATCTGTACCTATTCGGAAAGGATGTGGCTGCACTCCGTCAGCAGTCGGCACATGGACTTCACGTCAACTCTCCACCTACAAAGAAAAACCTATGAAGCCCTGGTTGTAACTTGTACCGCTAGCAAAGGAGTACACATTTTAAAGACATGCCTGGGGCTGGGATGTCTGCCCAAGCGCTGCAAGGCTGATTGGTGGCTTGCTTCTTCGCTCATTTACACAAGAGGACCACGCAGTTTTTTTTTCAGAACTCACAGAAATGTATAGTTTCACAGACTTATCCGAGATAAAAGGACAACTGCTAAATCTATGACGACAGGAGGGATGCAATGCGTCATCGATTATAATTGTGCAGGACGGCAGGACCGTAGGATCCGTGCTAGTCAGTGCAGCTGTGCAGTCCAGCATGCCTGCGAGATCCGTTTTCACAGGCAATTGTTCTGGCGCGACTCGGTTGACCGGCGTCCTCGTTGACATATTCATTCTTTGAGCGGAGAGGATGTGCAGTAGTAGACCTTTGTGTTAATCTGCTACATTTTGTATCATCAAGATTCCATTTTCATGATATCCTAGTCTTTATCATGCGAGGATATAGTTGTTTTGACAATCAAAACTCAGTCTGGAAAGACGCATTAATAGTTTGGACACTCTGGCGACCACAACCAAGGGAGACCAGTCTGGTCCCATCCAAAATCTGGATAGGATCATATGAGTAACAATTATTGTGTCCCAAAATTGTGCAATATGACAATAAAAGAACCTACAACTATCTGATATGCTTCTGGGCAACTGAGTGCTAGTATAACTTTCAAAACCCAAAAATTTGCTGTTTTCCCACTTATTCTGGACACATCATGATCTCCACGGTTTGAGTGCTATTTCCATAATTATTTCTTACCATACATTTTAAAAGACATCTACATTTGATCTTACATGAAATGGACGTTGGTATTGATGCTGAATTATAGTCGATGAACCTACACTACACGGATGTCCGTGGTCGTCCTGCTGTCAGGGCACAAGACAGTGCTTGTCCCGTTCAACTTTTTACTCCACCCCTCCGTGCAAATCAGACCAACAAGCATGCCCAATACTCATCATTCTGCCGTGTCATCAGAGCAGGCTCTGTTCTGTTCCAACATAGGCATCCTTATTGCATTTGATCATTTTTCCCAACCGTCGGCGTCCATGGAGACTGGAGTTCAAATGCCGAGGCTTGAGAGCAGGACATGGTTAATTTTTAGCACCCGTGAGCCATGATGCTCAATGCTTTATCAAATCCTAACTTTGGGCCCACGCCTATATAATTGAGCACTGATTTACTCTGATAGTAACAACGAGAAGCAGTAACTTTCTGAACAAAGCTATCTGATTCACTCGACTTCAGAAAAGTAGCTCGTAGAAATACCTTTTTTTGAAGCTTCAGTCGATTTGTGATCTAACTGAACTTTTGAAGCTTCAGTTTGGACTTCATTTCCTCGAGAGTAAAATATTCTAATCGACGGGAAACGGAGCGGGCCGTGTTCGCTTCGGCGCAGAACTGGCCCACGTTGGATAAAGCAGTAGCAGAACTGGGCTGATTTAGTCGTTGGGCCAGTAAGGCCATACGGGGCCGATTTTTGCAGGGCCTGATCCTGGACTGCCGATGGTAGTCGAGCTCGCGAAACGTAGGCCCCAATCCTCGGCCTGTCGAAGTCATATGACTCATATTGAGGTTTACATAAAAATATGTAATGTCACTTATGGTTAAAACTACAATTTGACACTTTTGGACCCGTCAATTTTTAGAATAAGAATAAGAGGAGGTTCCATGCGTCTCTTGGTGGTTACGCCAGAAAATTCTTTCAGCAACATGATGTGACATAGCAGGTGCCATAACCTGAAAATGCTCCGTCCTTGCTACTGCACTGGGTCTGTTGGTGCTTGCTGTCTTGTTGAGAAGATGAAACACTGATTACTCATGAGGTGAAACCTGAGGGGATATCTCATTGAGATCTTTATCCCAGCGTTATCTGGTAGTAATAAGTACTAAACATATTGCTCTTGCAGATCATAGTATCCTTAGAACTGACTGACATATCTGCTATGAGATCTGAATTTTTGCGTGTTCTTGCTAATCATGTAGCGAGGTTGTCGGCCAGAAACTGCTCTTTTGACAAGTCGTCCATCCAAAGCGAAGGACGAGGATCTGCTTGGGCCAGCATCTTACTGCGTGGGCGGGGCACAATCATCGCTAGATCCGTCGCACTCAGTGACTGACGGTCTGACGGTGCCCATTACAGCCTTGATCTTCAGATCGGACGCAGAAAAGCCGTTGATTTCGACGGCCCACGGCTCGCATTACCGCTCTGAGTCATCGGCACACATGAAGATGATGTCTAATAGCGATGCCACGCAATACTACCACACCATGAGGTATGAGTGGCTGTACGCCTGTATGTGATCGCTGCTATTGCTAAGATCCCCGTGCCGATGAGGCGATGAGGTCCATTTATGCAGCACCTCACGGTCCCAGGGCACCAAGGTCTCTGCCTCTGACAGATGAATGAGAAGCACGAAAGCAACGCGACACGACGAGCAAAACAACCTGCAGATGCGCTGGTACGGTGCAGCAGCATCTGTCCCCCGCACCGAGCGCACCACCGGCCACCGTCACCGCGGTGCCGACGGATCGAGCAGAAATCGGTAACAGACAGCTCCGCGTCGCGCGGGGAGCTACAAATCCAATGCACGGTCTGTGGAACGCTACTGTGCCAGCAACGGGCAAAGCTCCAGTTGCTTTCTGGCAGTTGAATCGATCGGGGGTCCCTGCCTGCCCTACCCGTGAGGACACAGGCCAGGGGGAGGGGCGTTTTCCGAGAGCGTTGCACGGTGGCGACCTGGCTGGCCTTGGCGCGCGCGTTTGGTAGGGCGTGTGGAGGTTACGCCGCCAACACAACAGGGTCGCCCGGTTCCTGGCGTCCGATCGATCGGGCGACGTGGTCCTTGCCTGGGGGAACGCGAGCTTGAAGCTCCAGACATCGCCGTGAACGATCGATCAGCGAGGCCGAATCTGATTGATCGGGTGCTGCCACTCACTAGCTTGTGCGTCAAGCCGCTCTGGCAGAAGGAACAAGACGCCGACGGAAAATAGTGTGGACAATGTGCGTACTTTCAACGTCGCCGTTTACCTATAGAAGGAAGGACAACGGACGGGTCAGCCTCTGCCGTCTCTTATTTTCTCCGCATGCGTCATCGCGACCGATCGCAATGTTTGGGGAGGGTAGAAACCGAGCGAAACCTGCAGCATCTAGATCGCGCGCAGCAGCCACTTAAGTGGACCTTAGATGCGAGGACGCCAGGGAGATTTGGGGGGCGGTGTGGTGACTGGCGACGCATGCATCTTCACCAACCGTGAAGCACTATCATTAGCAGACGATCGTGTGGGTATCAACAACTCGCCGGCGTGCTCGATGTTCCGTTGATTACTGAGGGCATGTTTGAATCCGGCCGACTAACTATTTGTCGATTAAAAATTAGTCAATGTTTCTCATACAATTATTTATGCATCAAATATACATAGATTAATAATTAGTCAGAGACAAAATAGATATTTTATTGAACGATGACTAACAATTAGTCTTTCTTCTAAACAAGTGACAGACTAATTAATTAGTCGACTAATTATTAGTTTGAATTAACAATTAGTCGGTTGGATCCAAACCTGCCTTGATACTATAACCTTTTTTACGTTAGAAACTTGTTCAATACAAGAAAGCGAACTTTGAATGGGAAGAAGGGTAGGTGAGATCGAACGAACCACTGTCAAAGTTGCATAAGGAGAAGTGTAAAAGAAACGGAAGAACAGATGTGTAGAAGGTAAAGATTGACACTTGCACGGCAGGGAGAGTTTTTTTTTTTTTACTGTCTACGAAGTTGTTGGCCGACCTCCGGATTGGGTGTTTGATAATACTCTCACTTTGTGCTATAGGTGATGGTGATGCAGCTGAAAAGGGCGAACAGGATAGTCTCACTGCATCCTTACCTTTTTTTAAAAAAACTCCAACATGCATGTATAGGCTGGATATGATAAGTACCACTAGTATAGTTTCAGAAACTGCAGGAATGCAAATCATGCGCATGATTTGCATTACAAATTTCAAAGGATATCTCCTGTATCTGACTGGCAATCCAAATAGGAAAGTTAATATTGATCAGTAATTTATCATTCGGCACGGTTGATGGTGCAATTCTGCTATGGCCCGTCCACATTAAAAAAAAATGTAATTTTCTTTGCAGGTATGTTATCATTTTTTAACACACTACAGAGGCTGACATAAACGCATGAGCACTCAACTAGTATACACATAAAAATCTAAAGTTCAAATACATATGGATTCATTAATATTGAAGAAATTGAGCTAAAATCTAACAGTATCCAGACACTTTCCTCAGCCAGATCATTAGATTAACACTTTCTAAGTCCGGGAGGCATGTGATCGTTTGGGTTGCCATATTGCTCGTTCATGTTAGGTGAGGTTCATGTTAGGTGAGGAACATCTGGTGATGCAGCAGTTGCCATGCTGCGCGCTACAACGTTGAAAGTCTAACCCGGTGCGTGGAATTTTGAACAGCTAGACCAGGGGTCAAAATGGGTTTGTTGGTGAGCAAAATTTGTTGACCCGTACGTGTTCGAGCGACAGAGACAAAACTGCGGCCCGGCTCAGACGTTTTGGTGGGTTGGTGAAGAGCTACAGAAATCAGCCGCACCGGTGCCGATAGCTGAGACACGTATCGCCTAGCCCTTGCCCTGTTTCTCCTCCTCTTTGTTACGTATGCCATGACACAGTACCCACTCGCATGCAGTTGGGTTGCAGAAAAGAGAAGAGGATCGTGTAGGGCTGTTCGTCACTTGCATGCTTTCTTGGTCAGCTTGTAGGGCGCCTAAAACTGAAGGCCGCAACGCACTGCAAAATTCAGTTAACAAACATCAAAACATCGATTTGTGGAAAAGTGACATAAACAATTTTAACCTTTCTCCATTCTCATCTGTTAAACATGCATATGAGAGACGGTCGTCGCTTGCAAGTTGCATCGTTGGCTTTTTGTAAGACGCACTTACATGCCACTTGACTACCATATATACGACTATGAATATGTTATTTGGGTGACTTGGTTTCAGTTAAAAGTTGGAACTTCTAAAGGAAAAACATGAGAACAGCGTGGTGGGATGCGTAACTTCCTCGCTCCTTGGTCACTTGTGGTTGTGAATCTGCTTGGTTGGAAGCCTGTAAAAGTTGCTTAGGCCAAGCAGCTTCATCTAGCCCAGGCAGAGCAGATTGGACAATAGGAGTATGGGAATATGGGATGGCTGTCTAGTCCAGGCAGCTTTCCCAAGTCTCCAACCATGCAAATAAACCCTTATTATTCTCTTGATGACTACGGTTGCATGAACTAGTAGTTGAAGCCGTCCGGCCACGCCAAGCGACTGGTACCCAGTTCCATTTCCGGGTAGCTGACACCAGCACTCCATATCGATTGCAGCTAATTAGCTACGCCGCACCATACGACTGCTCTCAACAACATTACAGCACACGTTGCACATCTGAGAACTTCACAAGAGCCTTGTGGCAAGGAACTCCCGACATGGACGCACGGACACACCGCCCGTGTTGCACGCAGGACGCTGTCCGGCACGACAAACTGTCGCAGCGCCATCACTTGCTCTCGCTAGCTTACAAGACGGAACGGCCGTGCCCATGCCTGCGTTGATGCGTGAGCCACGAAAGATCGCGCGCGTAAATGCTGGTCCCGTGCCAGTTCATGTCACCTTGATCGATTGCATGTTCATGTCAGGACCAAATGTGTGTACACGAGGGCTCACGACCTCTCGTAACCAGATGGAGGCAGACTTGGCCGCGCCGTGGCCTCATGCGCTGGTCCTGCGTGTGAAGAAGTAGAACGCGAGACTGCGGCCGTGGTCAGCTCGCGCGGCGTCCACTTGGGGACAGGGGCGTGAGGCGACGCCGATCCTGTGGTCTCGTTTGCGCGGACAGAGCCAGTTTGGCAAGGCAAGTCGTGTACTGTATTAGGCCATTGCTTGATCGATTCAATGCGGGATAACGGAATGACAGCAAAGGAAAAGGATTGGTATTCACTTGGGTGGTTTCACTCACAGTGTTGGCAAAATCAACTGTGGTCTGGTCAGTCAGTCGGTCAGTACGCTGGGTACACAAAAGTTGGATGCTAGTACTACGTGCTGCTTCATGAAAGAAACACTGTCAGTTCAGTGAGTGTAAACGCGGATGACCAAACATGTGTAAGAACACCGATTGACCAAGCGCCAGAAGCAGACCAAGGACTGGAGTCACCACTCGACCAAGACCTGGTGTGTTCTCACATGCGCGTTCCGTGTATCCCGTGGAGGCGAAAACAGGATGCACTTCCGAAAGTACCGAACCTGTCTTCTTCGGAAAGGCACTACCGAATCGGGGCTACAATAGATTCGTTGTTTCCTAATACTAGTAGTTTTTTGTTACCCTGCTTCCTGTTCGAGGTGCACGCATAACAGTGTACTCAGTCTTCGTTAGTGCTTCAGCTCGGTCCAGAAAACCAAGAGATTGGTGTGACAAATCTGCGATGGAGACAGCAAATTATATGCAACTGCAATGAGCATTATTTGATCTGTTTAGACAAATGGAGAAGGATCCTGCTCCCGCTGACCGGGCATCTTCGTTCGACCAAATGATATTGCAGGCTCTATCTAGTAATTGGATATCTATCTGGTAATTGGATCCGTTCAAACAGTGCGTTTCCAAGCAGCGTGCTCCGAATTCGTGAGTCCAGCTGCCAATTATTTGACCGCCATTTCCTGAGACGCGACCAACTCTTTCCAACAATCATGCAGATAAATCCTGACAACTATGTTAGTTCTAGCGAAACGGGCACAAGCAAGGTCAGCCGAGTCCTCTGCTCACCAACCCCCAGTGCGGCGCAAGCGCAGGCACGCACCAACCGCAGCCCGCACGACCGAGCCCTCCGCCCCCATCGACGACCACAAAACTTCGACGCTTTCCTCGCAACCAGCCCCGCAAAGAATATACCGGCAACGCGGCACTCGTGTTGTTCATACGAAAGCCCCTTGCTGCGCAGTGGACACCGGCCGTCGTCGCTTTTCTTACGACCAACCCCATGCCGCCGAGCGCCCGAGCCCAACCCTTCTCCTCCTCCCTATTTAAACCCGGTCTCCCCCTCCGTTCCACTCCAAGAAGAGCAGCGCAATCCAGTGCTATACGAGCTCTTCTCCAATCCACACAGCGCAAGCTCTAAATTTACAAGCCGTCGCCTACTTCTGATCCTCGACTCAATTTCGGTTCCGTGCTTCGGTAGAACTCAGTGCCCACGTACTTGCAATGGAGTGCGAGAACGGCTACGTTGCTGCTGCCAACGGCGATGCTCTCTGCATGGCGACGCCGCGCGCCGACCCGCTTAACTGGGGGAAGGCGGCGGAGGAGCTCATGGGCAGCCACCTCGACGAAGTGAAGCGGATGGTGGCGGAGTACCGCCAGCCCGTGGTGAAGATCGAGGGCGCCAGCCTCCGGATCGCGCAGGTCGCGGCGGTGGCCGCGGCCGGCGAGGCCAGGGTCGAGCTCGACGAGTCCGCACGCGAGCGCGTCAAGGCCAGCAGCGACTGGGTCATGAACAGCATGATGAACGGCACCGACAGCTACGGCGTCACCACCGGCTTCGGCGCCACGTCGCACCGCCGGACCAAGGAGGGCGGCGCGCTTCAGAGGGAGCTCATCAGGTTCCTCAACGCCGGCGCCTTCGGCACCGGCACCGACGGCCACGTTCTGCCTGCCGAAGCAACGCGTGCGGCGATGCTCGTTCGCATCAACACCCTCCTTCAGGGGTACTCTGGAATTCGTTTCGAGATCCTTGAGGCGATCGCCAAACTGCTCAATGCCAATGTCACACCGTGCCTGCCGCTCCGGGGCACCATCACCGCGTCCGGTGACCTTGTCCCACTGTCCTACATTGCCGGCCTGGTCACTGGCCGAAAAAACTCCGTCGCGGTTGCCCCGGATGGCAGCAAGGTGAACGCCGCCGAGGCGTTCAAGATTGCCGGCATCGAAGGTGGCTTCTTCGAGTTGCAGCCCAAGGAAGGTCTTGCCATGGTCAATGGCACGGCTGTCGGTTCCGGGCTCGCCTCTACGGTCCTCTTTGAAGCGAACATCCTTGCCATCCTTGCTGAAGTCCTGTCCGCCGTGTTCTGCGAGGTCATGAACGGCAAGCCAGAGTACACTGACCACCTCACCCACAAGCTCAAGCACCACCCCGGACAAATTGAGGCTGCTGCAATCATGGAGCACATCCTTGAGGGCAGCTCCTACATGAAGCTCGCGAAGAAGCTCGGCGAGCTCGACCCGTTGATGAAGCCCAAGCAAGACCGTTACGCGCTCCGCACATCGCCCCAATGGCTTGGCCCCCAGATTGAGGTTATCCGTGCGGCAACCAAATCCATTGAGCGCGAGATCAACTCCGTCAACGACAACCCATTGATTGATGTCTCACGCGGCAAGGCGCTTCACGGTGGCAACTTTCAGGGAACGCCCATCGGCGTGTCCATGGACAACACCCGCCTCGCCATCGCCGCCATCGGCAAGCTTATGTTTGCACAGTTCTCAGAGCTCGTCAACGACTTCTATAACAACGGTCTGCCCTCCAACCTGTCCGGTGGTCGCAACCCAAGCTTGGATTACGGCTTTAAGGGCGCTGAGATCGCCATGGCCTCCTACTGCTCTGAGCTACAGTTCCTGGGTAACCCGGTGACCAACCATGTCCAGAGTGCGGAGCAGCACAACCAGGATGTCAACTCGCTTGGTCTCATCTCCTCCAGGAAGACCGCAGAGGCCATCGACATCCTGAAGCTCATGTGCTCAACGTTCTTGATCGCTTTGTGCCAGGCTGTTGACCTGCGCCACATCGAGGAGAACGTCAAAAGCGCTGTCAAGAGTTGTGTGATGACGGTGGCGAAGAAGAGTCTGAGCACCAACTCCACCGGTGATCTCCACGTCGCTCGCTTCTGCGAGAAGGACATGCTCATGGAGATTGAGCGTGAGGCGGTGTTTGCATACGCCGATGACCCGTGCAGCGCCAACTACCCATTGATGAAGAAGCTGCGCAATGTGCTCGTGGAGAGTGCCCTCGCCAACGGCGCGGCCGAGTTCAATGCCGAGACGTCCGTGTTCGCCAAGGTCGCCCAGTTCGAGGAGGAGCTGCGCGCGGCGCTGCCCAAGGCAGTCGAGGCCGCCCGTGCGGCCGTCGAGAACGGCACGGCAGCGATCCCGAACAGGATCAAGGAATGCCGCTCGTACCCGTTGTACAGGTTTGTGCGGGAGGAGCTCGGAACAGAGTACCTAACCGGCGAGAAGACACGATCTCCTGGTGAGGAGCTGAACAAGGTGCTCGTGGCCATCAACCAGGGCAAGCACATCGATCCCCTGCTCGAATGCCTCAAGGAGTGGAACGGCGAGCCGCTTCCCATCTGCTGAACAGAGATGTTCGTTGATAGATGATGGGCTGATAGACGACGCACTTCAGCTGATGGGATTCATTACTTTTTGACATGTTCGTTGTTGTTCAAAGGAGTTTTCGTTGTACAGCTGCGATGCCAAACCTGCTTGTAGCATGGCTTAGTGTGCAGTTGAAAGAAATGTTGTTGTAAACATGTGTTTAGAGTGATGTGAATCATATATAACACTTTTTTGTTTAATTTTGTGTTCTTTTATTGAAGGAAAACTTTCCATTATACTAATGGTGTCTCAGAATCACGATCAACCAAAACACGAATACAGCTTCAGAACTAGTACTAGCAGCTAAGGCATGCGCCACATTATATTGCAAACAAAGCTTTGCTAATCTCAAAAAAAAAAAAAGACCCCTGGGGAGGGAAGGGGTTTCTCTAATGACTCCATACGGGATCAAATCGTCTAACATTATAAAATAATGCCACCGTGTGCCATTCCTTCATTCCAGGCCATCCATCTCTTAATCTACGGCTCCTGTCTAGTGCACCTAACAATCCAGACTTTCAGTTAATGGGCCCCTGTTTTACTACAGGGTTCTTTTAGTTATCATGTGCTCCCTCGGTTTTTTAATTGTTGTCGCTGTTGACTTCTAATCTTAACTTTGATTATTTGTTTTATTTAAAAATAAATTCAAATATATAAAATTATAAAGTATAATTAAAATAAATTTTAAAAATAAAATAAAATAAAATATATGATACTCATCAAACTTTTTTTAATAATACGAATAATCAAAGTTGAAATTAAAAATTAATAGCGACAACAATTAAAGAACGGAGGGAGTAAGTGATATTAGTTTTCCTAGATGAAGTATGTCCATGTCTTTACAAAAATGCATGTGTATGGAACGATCTCAATAAAAATAATAGAACAAAGGTCATCTGTATAACATTATTTCATTTACCAAATTTGAAACCAATTGCTACCTCTGTTAAAAAAATTTAATCATTTCTAAATTTGCTCAAAGTCAAACTCTTTTAATTTTGACTAATATCTAGAAAATTCAATAATTTCTAATACAGAGTTACATATTATGAAAGTTTTTGTTTGCGATAAATCTATTAGTATAATTTATATATGATAAAATATCATTAATTCTCAATTATTATTTGTCAAAGTTAAAAAATTTGACTTTGACTGAATCTAAAAATGTTTATATTTTGAAACGGAAGGAGTATGTCCTGTGATATATGGACCAACATTTCTGTAGCGTAGAGGACTTTTCTGACAGCGGAAATGGTTTGATAAGGATTGGTTCTTAAGCAATAATATTTCTTGCAAAAAAAAATCTTAAAACAGGGCAAACAATAACAGCATACTCCTAGAACCTAAGGTGATTAGTAGTAACACAATAGTATTTTAAAAAGGCAAGGGGCGTAAAGTTGTTTACCCTCCCTTTTTAAGGATTAAACTGTATATCCTCCCTTGGATAAGCGAAGGGGGAGTTGGTACGTTTGGTTCGTCCCGGCACCTGCTCCTTGGCGACGCCAACGTTTTGGCGGACGATTTCGCCGCCGTCGTTTCGCTCACGCGCGGGCGTAAAATTGTACTGTGTGCAGGCTTCGTCCTGCTGGCATACTAATTGAGGGCGTCCAACCAAGCGGTGGCCCAAATAAGCGCGGGCGTATCCAAAGTTTGACGATGTGATTTGAAAACAAGCCAAACGAACCCTAAAATTATCTCCTCGAGGCCAGGCCACGACTATCCGCACACGCCGGGACAGTCGCGCGTGCCTCCGTCCAGTCCTCACCAACTCCAGCGCGTAGCAAACTGCCAGGAAACAGCAACCTTGCGACCAAGAACGGTGACCATGAAGTTTCCACGCTATTGTCCATGCAAAATATAGCATGTGTTTTTGCCCGGAGACTCACCAACCCAGATACTGCCTTTCGCTTGGTCCAGTCTTCACACTCCACACTGCTCACCAGACTCACACCTCCTATCTCAGAGCCTATTTAAACCCGGCCTCTCCCTGCATCTCAATTCAGGAAGAGCTGCACTGACAAAATCAAGCGCAACACAAGCTCTTCTCTCCAGTTCCACAAACAGCCATTAGATACTCTACACTAGTGTCCCTCACCGCTTAAACAGTTAACCGCTGATCTAGTTCTCTCTGTCAGCGATGGAGTCCGTGAGAGCCAATGTTTCAGCCAACGGTGATGCCCTGTGCATGGCGACGCCGCGCGCCGACCCACTTAACTGGGCGAAGGCTGCGGAGGAGCTGATGGGCAGCCACTTGGATGAGGTGAAGAGGATGGTGGCGGAGTACCGCCAGCCCTTGGTCAAGATCGAGGGAGCCAGTCTGACGATCGCGCAGGTGGCCGCCGTTGCCGCCGGCGACGGCGAGGCCCGGGTGGAGCTGGACGAGTCCGCTCGCGAGCGCGTCAAGGCCAGCAGCGATTGGGTTATGAACAGCATGATGAACGGCACTGACAGCTACGGTGTCACCACCGGATTCGGCGCCACGTCCCACCGGCGGACCAAGGAGGGCGGCGCGCTCCAGAGGGAGCTCATCCGGTTCCTCAACGCCGGCGCCTTCGGCACCGGAACCGACGGCCACGTTCTGCCGGCCGAGGCGACGCGCGCGGCAATGCTCGTCCGTATCAATACCCTCCTCCAAGGATACTCTGGAATCCGCTTTGAGATACTCGAGGCGGTTGTCAAGCTTCTCAATGCCAACGTCACACCGTGCCTGCCGCTCCGGGGCACGGTCACCGCGTCCGGCGATTTGGTTCCTCTGTCCTACATTGCCGGCCTCATCACCGGCCGCCAAAACTCTGTAGCAGTGGCCCCGGATGGCAGCAAGGTGAACGCCGCCGAGGCGTTCAAGATTGCCGGCATCGAAGGCGGCTTCTTCGAGTTGCAGCCCAAGGAAGGTCTTGCCATGGTCAATGGCACAGCCGTGGGCTCTGGACTTGCTTCCACGGTGCTATTTGAGGCGAACATTCTTGCCATCCTCTCCGAAGTCTTGTCTGCCGTGTTCTGCGAGGTCATGAACGGCAAGCCGGAGTACACCGACCACCTGACCCACAAGCTGAAGCATCACCCAGGACAGATTGAGGCTGCTGCCATCATGGAGCACATCCTGGAAGGTAGCTCCTACATGAAGCTTGCTAAGAAGCTTGGCGAGTTGGACCCGTTGATGAAGCCAAAACAGGATCGATACGCGCTCCGCACATCGCCGCAGTGGCTGGGGCCTCAAATCGAGGTCATCCGTGCTGCCACTAAGTCCATTGAGCGCGAGATCAACTCCGTCAACGACAACCCACTCATCGATGTCGCCCGTAGCAAGGCGCTTCACGGTGGCAACTTCCAGGGCACGCCCATCGGTGTGTCCATGGACAACACTCGCCTCGCCATTGCTGCCATTGGCAAGCTCATGTTCGCGCAGTTCTCGGAGCTGGTCAACGACTTCTACAACAACGGCCTGCCTTCCAACCTCTCCGGCGGGCGCAACCCGAGCTTGGATTACGGCTTCAAGGGCGCGGAGATAGCCATGGCCTCGTACTGCTCTGAACTGCAGTTCTTGGGCAACCCGGTCACCAACCATGTCCAAAGCGCAGAGCAGCACAACCAGGACGTGAACTCGCTTGGTCTCATCTCTTCCAGGAAGACCGCCGAGGCCGTCGAAATCCTGAAGATCATGTCCTCGACGTTCTTGGTCGCTTTGTGCCAGGCTGTTGATCTGCGCCACATCGAGGAGAATGTCAAAAGCGCAGTCAAGAGCTGCGTGATGATGGTGGCAAGGAAGACTCTGAGCACGAGCAGCACCGGTGGCCTCCATGTCGCACGCTTCTGCGAGAAGGACCTGCTCCAGGAGATCGAACGGGAGGCCGTGTTCGCGTACGCCGACGATCCTTGCAGTGCCAACTACCCACTGATGAAGAAGCTGCGGAATGTTGTCGTGGAGAGCGCCCTCGCAAACGGTGCAGCCGAGTTCAATGCCGAGACGTCCGTGTTCGCCAAGATCGCCCAGTTCGAGGAGGAGCTGCGTGCAGCGCTGCCCAAGGCAGTTGAAGCTGCACGTGCGTCCATTGAGAATGGCACGGCGGCGATCCCGAACAGGATCAAGGAGTGCCGCTCGTACCCACTGTACCGGTTCGTGCGAGAGGAGCTCGGAATAGAGTACCTCACCGGCGAGAAGACACGGTCGCCTGGCGAGGAGCTGAACAAGGTACTCGTGGCCATCAACCAGGGCAAGCACATCGACCCCCTGCTCGAGTGGGCCTCAAGGAGTGGAACGGCGAGCCCCTGCCCATATGCTGAACCGAAAACAGAGTGCGGTAGAAAAAATATTGAAGCGTTAAAATGTTCAAAGTAATTTTTTTGGGTGAGGGATCGCTAAAAGCTACTGATTGTGTAACTGATGATTCTTTCTCATGTACCCCCCTTTATTTTTTTCTCTAAAGGTATCCAGTACATTCCCATCTTGTGATATAGTAGTAGTATCTTCTTGCTGTTTGACATAAGACATGTTTTTCTATCAGAGCGAAGCTGCATGTACTCATCGAGTCTAATGACACTAGTGAATTTATGCTAATCGTAGGGTATCATGTTAATACCTTGTGTGATTAACACATTATTTGAGAAACAATAGTTGTCCATGAAATGTGAGTAGAGCAATAGTTGTCCATCAAATGTGAGTGGAGGGGCATGTTTGTGCCAGCAGCAAAATACTACTCCCTCAGTTTTATTATCGTCTGAGACATCAACCATTCGTTTTATTCAAAAATTAATTCAAATATATAAACTTATAATTTATGATTCTAACTAGTTTGATAATAAAGTAAATTATAATAAAATATATATTATATATTATATTTTTTTAATAAGACGAATGATCAAAGTTGATATCTAAAATCAACAGCGAAATAATTTAAAAACAAAAGAAGCAGTATACGCTGAGATGTGGCACAAAATGAAAGTTCAGAAAACACAGGTACAGGGTCCTATTGGCCTCCGACCTGCGTCGGATCCAAAGATTCCCGGGTAAAACAAGGTGAAACGGTGAGACAGGTTTTTTTTTTATTTAAAAAAAGGAATGGTGACACAAGGTATCAGCGATACCATGTGTAGCCACCAGGCTTGCCAGCAAGGTTGCATTTCAAGACAAAAAGGAAGGAAATAAAAAACGGTTGAGTTAAGATCAGTTCGAAAAGCAAGACAAGTACAAGGTTTACGAAACCGCCCAGAGCAAGCTAGTTTTCGTGAAAACCGGACCGGCTTGATTTGAGCGGTTCATCAATTTTCAGTTTAATAAATTAAAAGAATTAAAAATAAAAAAATTTGAAAATCTAAAACCGGTCGAATCGGTCAGTAAACGAAAAAAACTGGTGAAAAACCGCTCGAACCAGTTTGATTTCAAATTCAAAAATGGTAAACAAGAAAAACCAACTGATAAACCGAAAAAACAGGTCGGTAAATCGAAAAAGCGGCCGATTTTCTCTCAAAATTTTATTTTAAAATTTGTTCGATTTTTGTAGTTTACGTTTTTTTTGTTTTCGCAAAAACTGATCACACCGGTGAGAGCGATTTTCCTGACTCAAAGGGTAACGCGAACACTAGACAAGAAGGAAGGAAATTAAAGGACGAGGTGTATACAATCACTCTGTACTTCCATCTTTGATTAAAAAAAAACGTTTATGTGCCACATTAGTCGGCACACATTTTACAGGAGTTGGATCAAGGCTGGTGATGCCCACCGTGCTGAGTTCGTTGTTGTCACTTGCAACCAACCATGTGATTATAATGCAACCAGAGAAATTACACGAGACCATCGTTTTAAAAATCGAAAAGAAAAGACGAGCAGTTCGCGCACTACATGGATGTTGCCTCCTCGCAGTCGCGGCACCTGCCCTCTACCGGCCAAACGGTTTAATATGCCCAACCCAATGCCGTCCGCCTAAAAAAAGGGCTGATGGAGATCAGCGACAGTTTACCAGAACTTGGTAATGGCACCCACAACGTGTGGTGCTCCTTCGTCCTCAACTGTTACAGCACCCACAACTTGCTGCACCAGATCTGGACCGCGCCTTGCTTTCCTTGGAAGTTCCTTTGCTTGCTGGTGCGGAATCGAATCAATCAGTTGAAGTAACCGCGACCCTGCGGAACGGAGCGATCTCATTTTCCAGCGAAGTACGCAGCAGTGGGTACTGAGAGGACGAACGAAGCGGACTCGCGATTTCGTCTCGTTTTGTAGCGACGTTTCGCAGGCTTGCACTTGCAGCATCTGCAACCTCGAAGCGGTTGGGTTGCGCTTGCGTGTGTGAGGACCGCGCGACGGGAGCAACTGACCGAGACCCGCGGCGCGACTTGGGCAAGAGCCAGAAGCTGGCGTCCACACACACACACGGGGCTCGGGTCTCCCGTCTCCCCCCACCAACCCCGTCGCCATCCAGCCAAGCGCGCGCGCCGGGTCGGTGAGCTCCGCGCGCGGACGGCAGGAAGGCGGCCACGCGACGACGGGCGTGGCGCGCATCGGCGCGGTTGGCAGGTCCATCGGAGGGCCGAGGCGCGAGTCAGCTCGCCAACAACCAAGCCCCAAACTTCTGACCCCAACAACCCCCGCCCACCCGCCACACTACATAAGCGCCCCGGCCCCCTCCGTCTCTCCTCAGGGAGAGCCTTAGCTTGAGCTCTTCTTCTACAACACCAGCACAGCACACAAGCGGTCGCTAGCTGCTTCCTTCACGGCGACGGTGCTGGTGTACTACTACTATTCGGCAGCTTTGTAATTCTCGCCTTAATTCCGATCCCCTCCAGCTAAATAAGCTAGTACTCCAGTAGATACTTCCGTTCGTGTCCGTCTTGGTTCTGAAAGTACAGCACACGGTTGCAACAACAACAAGAAGAAGAATGGAGTGCGAGACCGGCCTCGTCCGCTCCCTGCACGGCGACGGCCTGTGCATGTCGTCGGCGGCGCCGCGCGCCGCCGACCCGCTGAACTGGGGCAAGGCCGCGGAGGACCTGTCCGGGAGCCACCTGGAAGAGGTGAAGCGGATGGTGGCGGAGTTCCGTGACCCCGTGGTGACGATCCAGGGAGCCAGCCTGAGCATCGCGCAGGTGGCCGCCGTGGCCTCCGGCGCCGGCGAGGCCCGCGTGGAGCTTGACGAGTCCGCCCGCGGCCGCGTCAAGGCCAGCAGCGACTGGGTCATGGACAGCATGATGAAAGGCACCGACAGCTACGGCGTCACCACCGGCTTCGGGGCCACGTCCCACCGCCGCACCAAGGAGGGCGGCGCGCTCCAGAGGGAGCTCATCAGGTGAGATCATTTGTTCGTTTTCTCTTTGTATTTTTCTCCCAGCAGTTTAATCTTGGTCTTAGCAGTCAGTACAGTACTATTAGTAGTATTCACTTCGGTTTTAAATTATTGACCACCATTGACTTTTAACATTAACTTTAACTATTTGTCTTATTTAAAAAAAAATTTAACGTATAAAATTATTAGTTATAATCTTAGATTTCACTAATGATAAATCAAATAATAATAAATATTTATATATTTGAACAATTATTTTTAATAAAACGAATGATCAAAGTTAATGTTAAAATCAACGGTGAAAATATTTTAAAACGGAAGAGATTAGTTGATAGTAGCAGACGGTCACGGTACTGCGAATTGGTTTTGAAGCAATTCTTTTCAAGATGTTAGCTAGCTTGTTGGTGGCGTCACCTCTGTAAAATACTAGGAGTGCTTTCAGTAACAAAATCATGCTGCCCCTGCTTAGCAAACACTACTATAGGAGTGGTATGTTGCAGAAAGAACATCGTCAATCTCCTAAACAACCCCCAAAACATGAAATAGTTGCACACTTAAATAGAAGCAGACTATAATTTATTTCATATTTTAATAAGTTGTGTCTTTCAATATTCGAACTCGAAATCTTTAGCTCTGATATCATATTGCGTTGCATACATTAACCAGTTACTCAAAAATTTAAAAGGATAGAAAAATATGAACAATTCATCTATATTCCAACGATCTCAATCCAATTCTGGCAAACACGCTCTGCAGGGAGTGTAGTTAAAGTTTCCTTTTTACACGGCCAACCCATTTCAGACACAGGATGTGTGTGACAACCGAATACAGTAGGAAGGGAATCGCTGACACGGATCTAGGAGTAGGAGCACGGAAGAAAAGAACCCCAGATCAGCCGCGATCACTGGACCACAGCACATGCTGACACCCCAAAGTTCGGCGTGCCGTCCTAGTCCCCCAACTATCATACGAAGCCGCCTCGTCGACAACTCGGTAGCAGTCCGCTTTTCGTCGGGCTCCGGGATCACGAGGGACGGAGGAGGATGCCGCTGGCGTGGCCGGCCGACGCCACGGTTGTCCTCGCCTAATGTCTTTCACGTCGAGAAGGGGACGGGCAAAGGCCGTAGCCGCCGCACATGGCGACGACGTGGGTGGGTGGGCGCGTGGCGGGTTCACGGAGCGATAGGGACGGCTGGCCGTGCGTCACGGAGCGATAGCCGCTGCGTCCCTCTCGACCGACGCTTGCTGTTAGCTTGAGCTCGCGTCCGGCGGGGCGGACAGCGGCCGGAACGGTTGTTTAGAGCATGTGCTCCAGCTTCGGTGTCACAGCACGCTCCCGCACTCTCGTCCAAACGTGCCGCGACGTGTCGCGAGTGAGACGAGCATGATGCGACGGCGATGTAGAGTGGGAAAATTAGGCAGTCAACTAGGATACCCGTCCCATGTGGACTGGACAGGCTTGCACTGCATCCGGGAAGCTTCTGTGGACTTTGGCAGATGAGGTTGCGACATCGCTTCTTTTTCGCGCTCACACAGGCTGGAAAATGGAGTAGTTTAGTTGCACCGACAGCTCTGCTTCTCAGGGTTACGCGGATCTGATGGTGCGTACCTACCATGTATGTCATGGGAAACATAAACTACGCTTTAAGCTTACTCTGATAATATAACATGAAACTTGTGTCGGCAAAGTTTTTTTACCTCGGTGTTTGTCAATTCTCGCCGGTAAATTCTAACCAAGCTTCTGTTTCACAGATTCCTCAACGCTGGCGCGTTCGGCACCGGCAACGACGGCTACGTCCTGCCGGCGGAGGCCACCCGCGCCGCGATGCTCGTGCGCATCAACACGCTCCTCCAGGGCTACTCCGGCATCCGCTTCGAGATCCTCGAGGCCATCGCCAAGCTGCTCAACGCCAACGTCACGCCATGCCTGCCGCTCCGCGGCACGATCACCGCGTCGGGCGACCTGGTCCCGCTCTCCTACATCGCCGGCCTCATCACCGGGCGCCAGAACGCCGCCGCGGTGGCCCCCGACGGCAGAAAGGTGAACGCGGCCGAGGCGTTCAAGATCGCCGGCATCGAGCACGGGTTCTTTGAGCTGCAGCCCAAGGAAGGGCTCGCCATGGTGAACGGCACGGCCGTGGGCTCTGGTCTTGCTTCGACCGTGCTCTTTGAGGCCAATGTTGTTGCCATCCTCGCCGAGGTCATGTCTGCGGTGTTCTGCGAGGTCATGAATGGCAAGCCGGAGTACACAGACCATCTGACACACAAGCTGAAGCACCACCCGGGACAGATTGAGGCGGCCGCCATCATGGAGCACATTTTGGAAGGCAGCTCCTACATGAAGCTTGCTAAGAAGCTCGGTGAGCTTGACCCATTGATGAAGCCGAAGCAGGACAGGTACGCGCTCCGCACGTCGCCGCAGTGGCTCGGCCCACAGATCGAAGTCATTCGCTTCGCCACCAAGTCCATTGAGCGCGAGATCAACTCCGTCAACGACAATCCGCTCATCGACGTCTCCCGTGGCAAGGCTCTCCACGGCGGCAACTTCCAGGGCACTCCCATTGGTGTGTCGATGGACAACACCCGCCTCGCCCTTGCTGCCATCGGCAAGCTCATGTTCGCGCAGTTCTCTGAGCTCGTGAACGACTTCTACAACAATGGTCTTCCCTCCAACCTTTCCGGTGGCCGCAACCCCAGCTTAGACTATGGTTTCAAGGGTGCTGAAATCGCCATGGCCTCCTACTGCTCTGAACTCCAGTTCTTGGCGAACCCGGTGACCAACCATGTCCAGAGCGCGGAGCAGCACAACCAGGACGTGAACTCTCTCGGGCTCATTTCTTCCAGGAAGACCGCCGAGGCCATCGACATCCTGAAGCTCATGTCCTCCACGTACCTGATCGCCCTGTGCCAGGCCATCGACCTGCGCCACCTCGAGGAGAACATGAAGACCGCGGTGAAGAACTGTGTCATGCAGATCGCGAAGAAATCCCTGAGCCTGAACTCCATGGGCGGCCTCCACGTCGCTCGCTTCTGCGAGAAGGACCTGGTCACCGCGATCGACCGCGAGGCGGTGTTCGCGTACGCGGACGACCCGTGCAGCCCCAACTACCCGCTGATGCAGAAGCTCCGCGCGGTGCTCATCGAGCACGCGCTCAACAACGGCGACGCCGAGCGCGTCGTGGAGACGTCCATCTTCGCCAAGGTGGCCGAGTTCGAGCAGCAAATCCGCGCAGCGCTGCCCAAGGAGATCGAGGCCGCTCGCGCCGCCGTGGAGAACGGCACCCCGCTGGTCCCGAACAGGATCAAGGAGTGCCGCTCGTACCCGCTGTACCGGTTCGTCCGCGAGGAGGTCGGTACAGAGTACCTCACCGGCGAGAAGACGCGGTCACCAGGCGAGGAGCTGAACAAGGTGCTCGTGGCCATGAAGCAACGCAAGCACATCGACCCACTCCTCGAGTGCCTCAAGGAGTGGAACGGCGAACCGCTGCCGCTCTGCTGAGCTACACAAGACGAGAGAAGACACGGTATACAGAAGGAAAAGAAAAAGTACAGCGGCTCTAGAAAGAGCATTTCAAGTTCACTGTGTAGCTGGTAACGATACTCTGTTTACGTTCCCTTTCACCTTTGTAGCTAAGTCGACGTGAGTGTTGTTGTGTCCGGCTGCTGCGACTCCATAGCCAGCAAGATGTGTGCATGGCCTGGGCACGCAGCAGCTGAAACCTTTTCCTGCTTTAACATGTACTAAGTTGGGGGTAAAGTAAATTATTTTGTTCTTCTGCGCTACATAACAATATCTTTACAATTAGATTCCTACCGTGTTCAGTTTAGAGCGCGTTAACTGACGCAGAATCACAAGTTAACATATCTAATGAAAAAGATACTTTTAGATAAAAGTTGCATAAGAGCGGTTTTTTTACGGTCCTCTCTACGTATCAATTTCTAATAAATCATAGAACACCTTTTCATCATAAATATATTCTAAAGTTGAAACTTTCTCTAAAAATTAAAATTTTCATTTAGTACCTCTCTAGATGGTAATATTAACAAAGGAAAATTTAGCAAAGCATAATTGGAAAGGAAGTAAAAAATGTTGTTTCTGTAATGATGAAGAAACTATTCAACATTTGTTCTTTGATTATCATCATGCAAAAAATATTTAAAGAGTAGTGCATACAACTACAACTACAGGTATAACTCCACCATATTTTATATCATACATGATGGGAGGTTGGTTTGATTGGGCTAACACAAAAGAAAAAAAAGACTATTTTTGTTGGGATTGTAGCATTATTTTGGACCATACGGTGTTTTCGAAATGATTTTTGTTTTAAGAAATCAAATTATACATCTTTTTTATAGCCTACATTCAGGGTAACTTACTGGCTTTGTTATTAGGCGATGGTACAGCCTGAAGACATAAGAGAACAATTTAAAAAATATAAGTGCAGCTCTAGAAGTCACGGCCATAGAAGTATATGCGGTTTACGGATGAAGAATACATTACAGAATTGAGGCGTACTAGTTCTTTTCTCTTTTGTTTGTTTTTTTTTTGTTTGTGTGGGTGCGTTCCAAGAGTTGAAAAAGTTAAAATTAGGCTGCGTGCTTTATGGGAAACACGTTATGTTTCCTTTATCTTAAAAAAAAAACTGACGCAGAATGTTCCTTCGTCGCCCCTGCCATGTAATAGTGTTCTGAACGTCTGATCGATGATTGTCTGCTTCTGGGACAAGGACACAAAGATGCATTGGCGTACAAGAGATGCCCATGGTTTCAGAGGTTGGCACGGGTAGCTGTCCTACTTTTGTTGGAGACCAACTGCCATTCGTTGAATTCATCAACTTGGATGGATGATTGGATTGTTGCAAACTCGTCATCATCCTTACCTAACACATTGCAAATTGGGTAGGTGTATTAGTTTTCCTAACTCTTTCTTAATATTCAGTAGTTAGGTAGTACTGCCAGGTGGAGTTTCTGGAGATTCAGAAGTTTGGAACCAGGGAGGCAGCTTTAGCTCCTTTGAATCACTCCACAAACTGGTTTTCTTTCTCGCGAAGCTGATGTACCTTAATATAATCCAACTTTTTTAAAAAAAAAATCCTTTAATCAGCTTAATTCCCTCATATTCAGAGTTCAAAGGAAGCTACAAAAAATGTCCTGCCTGCATGTTAACCTGTCAACTCACATTACAGTACATTACATGACAGATCAATTATGCAAAACCAGAAGAACCAAACATCTCTCGTCTCTACTGCATGTGGCTACGTACTCAACTCAAGAGCGCAAAAGTTCTCCGGGTTTCACAAAATTATATGTGAACTGGTCAGTTTAATTAGCTCAGATGTCAACATGCCGTGCGTGATTGCGGCTTTGCTGTCCGCACCACAAGCAGTCCTTCTCATTGATGTGTGATAGACAGCTAATGTCCTAATGCAGAGTAGTGCGGGATTCCACCAACAGCTCGAAGACTCTCCGTGTTCATCTTTTCTTCTGGCTGCTGCGTGCATGATTGTACACGAGGGCGCCGTGGATGAACTGGAACAGTATGCACCTGCTCATAACCAACAGACTCTAACAAAGGAGAGATTAATTGCCATTTTCCAGGTGATTTTGCCGCGTGTGGCGTGATCTGGCCGCAAAGCCTCCATTGAAGTCCCAACTGGAAGTACAAGCAAACGGACCACACTGATCTATAGAGCTTTGCTTCAACTCTCACATCAGATCTTAAGTACCTTGTGCCCCTGTCCACGCTTGCCAGCATGGTTCGATGGATACTTGCCCCTGCTGGCACAAGAAAGAAACGAACGGCGCCCATCGTTTGGTAAGTTAACGTGTTCCTAGTCCCAAACGGTTCATCTCCAGCGAAAATTCAAGGGCGCGATGAGAAGCTGCGTGAGCCAAACCAAGAAGCATGTTTTTGTTTGTCATGTCCCGCTGAGGCGCTGGCTCTGTCCCATGTACACAGAACAGTGACCTACGAAATGCCACCGCTTGCATTGTCAATTTCTGGGAAAGGCTCTTCAGACTCGAGTACAGGTACTAGGAGTAGATGACGCGACGCATGCCGAGAGCTGGGATCGGCCAGTAGCCGTAGGTGAGAAGAACAAGTGTTCCGGTTGGCCTCTACCTCGGATCGACATGGATCGTCCTGTCGCCAGCAACGTTTGTTCCAACCACTGGTTCGGAGACAACGAGTGTGCTAGCACCAAACTTCGACCAGCGTTCCAGCAAAGCATGCAGCGAAGTCGTAACTTACATGCTCCTCTGTTGGCTTGCTAGTAGTAGGTACGCGTACTAGCGTTGGAACTTGCAGGTCATGCTTGGTTTCTCCACAAGAGTCTTAACCTGTGTTGCTGTAACGGGTATCTGTGGCAGTGTTCAGAGCAAACATTTGACCACGTGTAACGACCGAGAGGAGCGTGCTACGCGTGCTCGACGGGGACGTGAGCGAGACACGTATCTGCAGATGGTGAACTGAAGCCGGTAAGAGAAGTACTATCTCAGCTGAAATAGGAAGAACAGAGAGTGTGCAAGGCCCATGAAGAGACGACCGAGATGGGTCGATTAGTACTGGGCTGAGAGATGGCCCAGGTTTCAGCTGGGATTGCGTCTCCTCTCCAGAAACAGAAAACCGGCAACTACTCCTAGGAGAGCACACTCTGCAACCGCGGGACAGGGCATCGTCCTCAGAAGACACAAAAAGCTCAGATCGGCCATTCCTGCCCGTATCTGTTGGAGCAGAGCGCTGTGTCTCGTAGCCTTCCGATAAGGATCACCTGAGCTTTTGTCCCTCTGTGCTTGCGCCCTTCCAGATGTGTTTACCTTAGCTCCGTAGGGCAGCCTGTCTGGCTGGCTGACAAGGTCAGCGCTCACTCAGCAAGACGTGGAATTTTTAAGTAAACAGCCGGAACCTGCGAACGCATCCCAGTAGTCGAGCCCGGTCAGCGAGCGTGCAGGCCTGCCTGGCTAGACAAGGTTTTTTAATCAGCCGTAGCCTGTTAAACATATCATATCCCCGGCGTCGAAGGAGTTGCCAGTCAGCAACAGGGCTACCCCTCCAGGACGTACTACGAAGTAAAAAAAAACAGCAGAACCCCAGCACACAGAGATGAGATGGCGATTGGCGATTGAGGAAATGGTGGCACACGCAACAATTGCCCCGCCAACAATCCCGGTTTCCACTGCCGAGCAGAGCAGAGTAGCCCGATTTTCGTTTTCAGGGTTGGTGAGATTTGTCCGGCGTCTCGCTCCCCGCTCGCAAAGTGAGAAAAATTAAAACTTTTAGTAGAAGATTAAGGTGTGAAATTATCGATCCTTTTGGTAATACTACTAGACCATTTAAAATGAGATCAGAAAAATTGGCGGAGCTTTAACTTTCAGATCAACCCCATCATTCACCAACCATCCCACTAATCCCTATTTAAGCGAGCGACCTTGCTCGGCTCACCTAAACCCGCCCCCTAATCCCTATTTAAGCGCCCCGCGCTCCTCCGTTTCCCCCCAAGAAGAGCACGCCACCTTCTCCGGCTCTTCTTCTTCTCCACCTCCTCCTACTCCGGTGCCCACTCGATCCGACCACTCCCATCGCAATGGCGGGCAACGGGGCGATCCTCGAGAGCGACCCGCTCAACTGGGGCGCGGCGGCGGCCGAGATGGCCGGCAGCCACCTGGACGAGGTGAAGCGCATGGTGGCGCAGGCCAGGCAGCCCGTCGTCAAGATCGAGGGCTCCACGCTCCGCGTCGGCCAGGTGGCCGCCGTCGCCAGCGCCAAGGACGCGTCCGGCGTCGCCGTCGAGCTCGACGAGGAGGCGCGCCCCCGCGTCAAGGCCAGCAGTGAGTGGATCCTCGACTGCATCGCGCATGGCGGGGATATATACGGCGTCACCACCGGGTTCGGTGGGACCTCGCACCGCCGCACCAAGGACGGGCCTGCGCTCCAGGTCGAGCTCCTCAGGTACTGAATGAATGCCGTGCCGGCCTTTTTTTTTTTGTTTTGTCACGGCTGTTGCTTGCTTCTTGAGATTCATGTCCCGCGGCCGGCAGCAAGTCATGGAAAGATCCGTGCGAGAACGGAAGAAGCTGATAAATGCATCCACTTGTAGCACAACACCGGCCCGTTTCGTGTTTATTTACGTACTATAAAACAGCATCCACTTAGCTAGATCTACTAGTCCCGTGCTCTGGTTTGGTTCCACATTGTTTTCTTCCCAGCATCATAGTAGCACAGGCAGGCTCGAGAAACGGTACCCGTGCCACCTACATGCGCCCCGGGGAAACCGGCCACGCGGCCCACGCCTCAGCCGGATGACATGCATAGTAGTTCAGGGGAATAAAAATTCTTGTAGTTCAAATCATGTATTTGAACTAGTATTTTTATTTTCAAAATTTCATCCAAATCTGACGGGACATGGTTTTTTAAGGACTCGAATAGACAACTACTGTTCACAAGCGGATCTTGTAGACTGTGCAACTGGCAACATGTAACTCCACCAATCAGATTAGAATACCTGCCGCAACAAAACAAATCGGACAAGAATTAACTAGCGCTACTTCTAGATTTGTTTCTGACAGCTGCAACTTGGCACTTACCTAACGAATTCTGACCATGTCTGTGCGCGTCTTCGTCCCCGCAGGCATCTCAACGCCGGCATCTTCGGCACTGGCAGCGACGGCCACACCCTGCCGTCCGAGACGGTCCGCGCGGCCATGCTCGTGCGCATCAACACGCTTCTCCAGGGCTACTCCGGCATCCGGTTCGAGATCCTCGAGGCCATCACCAAGCTGATCAACACCGGCGTCAGCCCGTGCCTGCCGCTCCGCGGCACCATCACCGCGTCCGGCGACCTGGTCCCGTTGTCGTACATTGCCGGTCTCATCACCGGCCGTCCCAACGCGCAGGCCACCACCGTGGACGGCAGGAAGGTGGATGCCGCTGAGGCGTTCAAGATCGCCGGCATTGAGGGCGGGTTCTTCAAGCTCAACCCCAAGGAGGGTCTCGCCATCGTCAACGGCACGTCAGTGGGGTCCGCCCTCGCGGCCACCGTGATGTACGATGCCAACATCCTTGCCGTCCTCTCCGAGGTCCTGTCCGCTGTGTTCTGCGAGGTCATGAACGGCAAGCCCGAGTTTGCTGACCACCTGACGCACAAGCTCAAGCACCACCCGGGCTCCATCGAGGCCGCCGCCATCATGGAGCACATCCTCGAGGGCAGCTCCTTCATGAAGCATGCCAAGAAGGTGAACGAGATGGACCCCCTGCTCAAGCCCAAGCAGGACAGGTACGCCCTCCGCACGTCGCCGCAGTGGCTCGGCCCTCAGATCGAGGTCATCCGCGCCGCCACCAAGTCCATCGAGCGCGAAGTCAACTCCGTCAACGACAACCCGGTCATCGATGTCCACCGTGGCAAGGCGCTCCACGGCGGTAACTTCCAGGGCACCCCCATCGGTGTGTCCATGGACAATGCCCGCCTCGCCATCGCCAACATCGGCAAGCTCATGTTCGCGCAGTTCTCCGAGCTGGTCAATGAGTTCTACAACAACGGGCTGACCTCCAACCTGGCCGGCAGCCGCAACCCCAGCCTGGACTATGGTTTCAAGGGCACTGAGATCGCCATGGCCTCCTACTGCTCTGAGCTCCAGTACCTCGCCAACCCCATCACCAACCACGTCCAGAGCGCGGAGCAGCACAACCAGGACGTGAACTCCCTCGGTCTCGTTTCCGCCAGGAAGACCGCCGAGGCCGTTGACATCCTTAAGCTCATGTCCTCGACCTACATCGTGGCGCTCTGCCAGGCCGTCGACCTGCGCCACATCGAGGAGAACATCAAGGAGTCGGTGAAGAACTGCGTGACCCAGGTGGCCAAGAAAGTGCTCACCATGAACCCCACCGGCGACCTCTCCATCGCGCGCTTCAGCGAGAAGAACCTCATCACCGCCATCGACCGCGAGGGCGTCTTCACCTACGCCGAGGACCCGTGCAGCGGAACCTTGCCGCTGATGCAGAAGCTGCGCGCCGTGCTCGTAGACCACGCCCTCACCAGCGGCGAGGCCGAGAGGGAGCCCTCCGTGTTCTCCAAGATCACCAAGTTCGAGGAGGAGCTGCGCGCGGTTCTGCCCCAGGAGGTGGAGAACGCCCGTGTGGCTGTTGCGGAAGGCACCGCGCCGGTGGCCAACAGGATCAAGGACAGCAGGTCGTACCCGCTGTACCGCTTCGTCCGCGAGGAGCTCGGCTGCGTGTTCCTCACCGGCGAGAAGCTCAAGTCCCCCGGCGAGGAGTGCAACAAGGTGTTCCTCGGAATCAGCCAGGGCAAGCTCGTGGACCCCATGCTCGAGTGCATCAAGGAGTGGGACGGCAAGCCCCTTCCCATCAACTAAGCCATCCATCCATGCAAGGCCGCCGAAAGGAGAGGAGGAGAAGAGAAGAAGAAAAATTACAGCAAAAATAAACGCTTGGTGTATGTGTCGCGTTCACCTTTCTTGATCGTGCGTTAGTGTTGGGTGTTACAATTACTGAACCATATGTCAGTGAGTGAGTGAGTGTGTGGCGTTGTTCTTTGTGTAGCTGCGCTGCCGCCGCCTGCAATGTGCATGCAACGGTGGACAGCTCATACATACTATCTTGTACTTCTGGATGAACTATGTACTCAATACCTTCTGTTATCCTTAATGTAGAGTACTTTGATCCTGTAATATGATGAGTCATTTTTGTGGAACCTGTAATGTTTTTTCCCTTTTTTGTATTTCTTGCTATACTGTACTGCTCCAAATTTGGTCTGCTGAGGAATTTCAACAACAGCTCAATGACAATAATATATGACGCAAAACAAAAAAAGGGTTCACTAATTTAGTTCATGACAGAATTTGTTATAAGGATGCCATTTTCTGAAAAAATGAAAAGAACGATTCTTTAACATGCAAGGCTTGCTTTTGGCTGCCGTTGCAAACTTGCAATGAGAGGTCGCCAGTCGCCAACCGTACGCTCGAAAGGAGCGAAATTAAGGCTGACGAGATATTTCCAAAGAAAGAAATGTGATGAGTTTTTTTTTTAAAAAAAAGGTGTGACAAGAATAGAGTTTCTGTTGGAAAATACTAGGATAATCGTCAGGTATTGGCTTGTAATCAAAGACAGCAACTTGACTCTGAACATGATTTGCCTACCCTGTTCAGCTGATCATTGCAGTGTAGGTATCGAGTGGTCACTGGGGCCTTGGTGTACGAAATTAGTCGCTTGTCGTTTTGGTTATGTGCGGGTTAAATGTGGCATTTCGCAACGCGTTCATTTGACATTGCAGAAGTAGTAGCTTTCTTCAGACAGTATCTAGGCTGGATAAAGCACTGCTCGAGTTCTGAATTTTCAGTGGCGCATACTCCATCTGTTCTTTAATTGATGTCACTATTTTATTCAAAAAATTTGAAAAATTTTATATATTTTGATATAATTTGATTTATCGTTAAAGTTACTTGAATCATAATTTAAGATTTTACACATTTAAGCAAATTTTTTAAATAAGACAAATGATCAAAGTTGAATTTAAAAGTTAACGGCGATATCAATTAAAGAACGGAGAGAGTATTTACTTAAAATAATGTCGTTTCACAGTCAAACTAAACTAAAATACAGCTAATGATCCCTGTCTGAACTATACGAATATCAAAGCGGAGGGAGTAATGGATATGGAAATACTTAGGTGTTTGTACTGTATGGAGCGAGCAGCTTTCTTTTGTCACGAAAAACTATAGGTCAGAAACTACAGCGGGTGGTCGAGAAAGCTACTCGTACCTAACACGGTGGGACGACTTTCAACTTACCTACCACTGCGGCTGCCCCACTCTGAATAAAATGCTGCAATTAGCCAAAGACAGCAAACTATATAGGGCATTACAAATAATGCACACTTGAAAGGCCGGTCCCTTTTAATTAACAGTTGAAAACAAATTGATGAGCTGAACAACACACCTAACTATGATGTCCTAACAACTCAGAACCACAAACTTCGTTGTGTTCTGCACGAAAGCACAAATTTGAAGACAGCGGACTGTACTACCAACCCCAGCGACAATCCTTGCAGATTGAAACAAGATCTGGTCAGTAGACGAGGTTGAACAACGAACCACTACAACCAGCAACGCAGTTGCTGTTCGAGGACAGGCTCCCAGTCAGCAGTTCGGCATAGCCATTTCTTCAGAGGAGGCTTTGATATAGACACTTCGTTCTTAACTAGGCTTCTTTTTTCGGCGAAAATTATGCTCCATTTACATAATGCTTAACGTGGTCAGAAACATATTCTTGGCATTCGAAGGCTTACACGAGAATAACATAATAATTCTAGATTTTGTGCAGCAGACAAGAATTGACCGTTCAAAGTCTGTCTTGTGATTTTATTTCTAGAATGGTACGAGTACTTCAGAGCTTCTACTCCCTCCGTTCCAAAAATAAGTCTTATTTTAAATTTTTAAACATCTCTCTTTGACTATTCATTTTATTTAAAAAATTATGAAAAATTAATTATTTTATTGTGAAATGATTAATTATTAGAAGTATTTTAACTTTGATTTATTTATTTTTGTATTTTCATAAATATTTTGAATAAGATAAATAGTCAAACATCAATTTTAAAAATTCAAAAACATCATTTATTTTGAAACGGAGGGAATAGCTAAAAGGGACCTACTTAGGATCCATATGCTCACGATGACAGCTAATGATGTCGATGTGGTACAGGACGGTAAGCTTATGCTGTTCTGGAGCTGGAAAACCGGCCGGTACTTGCTGAAGCGAAGCCTGGTATAGTGGTGTTCGCATGTGCATTTTAATTTTCAGATTAATGGAAGCATGTGCAGTCGTGCATCCACCCAAAAGGATTCCTATGACCGAGCAACTTGCATAGTAATTTAATTGAAGAGAAAATGGTACTGTAAGATTCTTGTGTAAAATAAGGGGAGGGGAATTATCCATTGCAGTGGAGTCAGGTCAAGGTGCTAGAACATGTGCGTGCTCTTTTGTTTATGGTTCGGTAAACAGATGGCTAATACAATATTGCAACCTTTGAGCCTACCGACGGGGAAGTGGTATACCAATATATGGGTTTTGTGTGGGTGTACATTGATTTAAGTTTCCTCTTGAAAACTTCTAGTTTTGTAAATAAAAAACTTAAAAATTCGATGTAAAAAGACAAGGACAAACATTTTTCTTTCGGACAATGATATAGTATGAGTTTTTCACATATATAAAAAATGCTACTGAATGTAAGAGTACTACCCACTTGATGTTGCGGCAAACACTTGTTCAAAACAAAGTGTACCAGATTGAGGTACGCGTACAAGATGCTGTTACTGTTGAGCTCCATGCGGCTTGTTGAGGTTAGGTACGCATGTGCTCCTCAATTAGGTCGCCAATTGCCATATGCAACTAACCAACACTTTGGTGAGTAGTAACATGAGTAATTATTCCTCGATCACGCGGCAAGGCTGGATTAGCATCCCTAATCAAGAGCGCCATTTAGCAGAGCAAAAGGACGGCAAGAACTCTGTCTGAATCGCACACAGAGACGGTGCATTGCCAGGCTGCTGCTTCCTTCTTGAGGAGGCTACTGGTTAGGCAAAACCAGCGGGAAGAAACCGTGCGCGCGTTCCTTTCATCTACCAACCAGGAACTAACCCTTTCGTCCACTTCCGGAGCTCTATTTCTACCTGGCCGCTGAGGATTACAACAGACGCGCGCTCCTACCGGCGATCGAGGTTGGTGAGAAAGGGTTATCTGGTCGATCTAAAGTTCAGATGGGATCGCTATTGCTGAACTGTGGGTGAGAGAGTTGGTTCCAACTACCACTCCACTATCCCTTCCCCTCCCGAGCAGAGGTCACCGAGCAGCTAGCAGTAGTAGCTTGCACATCGTCCGTTCGTCGTCACCGGCTCACCGCCGCCTGCGTGCGCGCATACATGATACATGCCCCCTGCTTCAGTTTCCACCACCAAAGTTTCAGAGATAGGCTGAAAGGCTCGCACGAATATTTCTCCGGATAGTCGTGCGTCTTGACCCAATCTATCTGCTTGCTTTCCAGTTTCCACGTACCCTTTCAAAAATTTCTGCTCGCACCACCTTTATTTGTTGTTTAGAGTTTTCAGTGAAAGGCTCTTTAAGTTGAGTCTTTTTGACTAAGAATCCCTTGAAAACTTCTCGAAGTACACCTAAATTGTCTCTTTATCAGTGTCCTGGCATTCTGGTTTTTGGACATGATCAACGACCGCCTAAAGAAACGATAATAAAGCAAGAGAACGGAGTGCCCACCTGCTGGAGAACGGAAGGCGAGCTGGTAATGGCCAAACTGCAGACACCACCACTTGCTAGACAGGCACGATTGCGTGCGCCCGAAGACGACCGAACAGATCCAACGATGTTCGGTGCGAATTCGGCTCATGAAGACGCTCCGTCCCGATCAATCGCCACGTCGCTTTCCGGTCTCTCGATCGACCTCACCGACGCCCGGGAAGACGAAGGGCGCGGCACGCATTGATGCCATGTGACGGACGGAGCAGCAGAATTCTGATGATCCGGAGAACAGGTTAATATTTACCGTTAGATTTTAATTCGACAGTTAATATTTTTTAAGATAACGTGACGCAACAATAATTGAAACAACGCTTGTGTTTTAATATATAAAGATGGGCCACTCTGGTACAAGATAAAAAAAATGCCTCGTCCATATTGACATTCAAAATGGAATTATCCTGTTCTAAACTTATGTTCACGTAGCCAGATTTCAGTAGACGTTTCCCTTTGATTATTTGGTGGATCAGGATGCTGTACTCGTTCAGGCATTCAGCAATCAGCAGTGGTGCCTTGGCCCAGCGTTTATAGTTGCAGACTGTAACGACCGGGTTTTTGTACAATTCAGTAATATCTGATCTTACGTGCTTTTACTAATTTCAAAAAGTTGACAAACATATTTATTACAAATAAACAATAAAAAAATAGCAAAAATGAGTAAATAAGATAAGATAATTTAATTCAACAGAATCATCCATAAAAACTTATTGAATATCTCAAAGCAAAACAAGACTACCGATAATGCAGGGACTGAAACAACAGGCGGAAGCACCAAAACAATCCTCCTCCTCCACAGGCAACTCGAGTATAAGAGCGAACCTCGAACCACGGCTAGAAGCAGACGAGAATAATCTTTTAGCTGAGAGTATGTGAATACTCAGTAAATCGCGCACTACCTAGCAATAATGTATGCATGCAATGATGGTTTCAAGGATAATAGCTGGCTCAAGTGCTAAATGCAAATTTAAATATTTTATTTCAAAGATGTAAGAAGTTTTATTTTTAAAACTGTCAAATTTTATTATCTTGCCCCTTAAGGGATATCCGTTATCTCAGACGGGGTTAATTTTAAATACCGGTGTAATCTTCACACCCAACCACAGCTCAAAACCAGAGTTCAAAACATTCTGAAATAGAGGTAGAGAGAAGAAAACAAAACTAATCAATGAAAAAACCAACTCAGGGGGTGTCCTTAAAAAAGGAAGTGGTAATGTATATTAATTGTAATTTTACAGAGTTTATGTATTTGAACTTACGAGAAGTGACATCGGAAACTACCGGCGTAGTCCCGACGAACACACAAGACCCGTACACAAGTTTTAACTGGCGTTACCCGTCCTTCAGAATAAAGATCTCAAGTGCCTACGCATTCGAGTTCTGTAGCTATGAAGAGCCTACCACTGATCAGGTGGGGTATCTCAATCTCATATGATGAGTCATAGCTCTACACCACACTAACTCGTTACCGTCAACCCACGGGTAAACAACTAGTATCGACAAGCTTCAAAATCAAATCACTGCCCATACAAGGTAACATAGTGTACATAGTTGTCAACTGAGCGTGCAAGGCTCGAAGGACTCGGTCCTTAATTGCCGAGGCAGACACTCTCTTCACCTTCAACGCTAGCAACTAACAAGTCTCACAGAAAAATCTCAGCTCGAATCTTTTCGTGGTACTCGCCACAGGTACGCCCACAGGGAGTTTTCAAAGTCCTCTAACTCTTCATACTCTATTCTGCCCCCGCTAAATAGTTATGTATAATTATTTGCAAAACTCACACATTTGAATCACAGTTCAAAATTATTTAACACAAATTCTATTTTTACAGTGATAGGTGTGAGGTAAAATAAATACGACTAAGCATGGCTAAGCATAAAATAAAATAATCATTCTAAACAATCATAGGGCTCATATTTTATAGAACAATAAATAGGCACGGTTTAGAAATATTGCTAGCATATTTTAAAACAGTTGACATGTAAATTAAAGTTACAAATAAAATATGTAATTTAAAATACTGGGTACAAGAGTGATTAAGGAATGCAGCTTCTTGCATTGTGAGTCAAGATACCATCCAAAATCTAGGTCCTCGTACATAACGATCTTTAAAAACTCAGCAACATCTCCAACTGAAACAAACGGCACGGACAAAGGGTGAGACACTGGTTACGTGGCAATTTAAATTTAAATAATTAAATTCAAATTTAAATTACAAGACTGAATATTCCAAATCCACATCTCGAAAGGTACTTACGCAAAAAGCTTTGGGATTTAACGGAACAACTCAGAGAAACTTTGGGATTTAAAAGGAATTCCTCTTGAATTCTCCAAGATTTACGGTAAAAAAGAATTCCAAAAAGAAGAATATTCCTGAAATATTCTTTTAACCAAGTCACTGACCACCGATCAACTTCACTGATCTGCACAAATTGCACAAGCGGTGCTCAAGTTCCAAGACCCTGTGCAAAGTGACTCCAAACCGAAACCTCATCAAAGACCCTGCACCTGCTCATGTGGACACATCAAGCTTCGATGCCACCGTTTCAACACTGATAAACTAAGGCCAAAACTGAACTGCTGGGCGGCCGGCCGTGACTCTCGTCCACTGCCGCAGGTGTTCAGCAACTCACCCACACAGAAGCAAAGGCTGGACCACAACCCTTGCCGGGACTTGGCGACTCCAAATAGTTGCGCGACGGCCACTGCACCATGTTCTCGACTGCACTAGAAACAAGGACCGAACCATCCCAGCACCAACCTGCTCACAGACCAGCGCTAAGCCAGAAACTTCACTGATTAACACAGCAGTGAACCGACTGAACCAAAAGATGCACGAACAGCAACACTACAAGATCGATCGACTGCATATCGACGAGGCCTCAGACTGCAACCACAGGACCAAAGCTGCGCTCACTTAACAAGGCCCCTTAATCTTCCTTCTTACCACCGCTGTTGGACACAGATAGCCAGACGTCGCCTTGAACGCACTGCATGGGACTGGTCACGTAAGAACTCAAACTCACTACACACTGCTTGCGATCTCTATCGACCAGACCACGGCTATGCTAAACGGCAACAAGCTGAACAGGCTGAACGACGAAGCTGCTCGCAACACACGGCCACAACAGCACGGGGCACTGGACTCGAACCACGGATTCTGCAACGACCAACTGACACAGAACAGCGACGCACGGACAGCAGCTAACCGAGCTTGATCTATTATCTGACAGTTCGATCCACAGCGGAAGATATAGGAAGACGACAGACAGGGTTGGAAGAACGCTCACCACAGGCTCGAACTGAAGATACCTTGCGCAGCTTGGTCGGGACGGCGATTGAACGGCGACAGCAGCTTGAATGCTTGATAAGCACTTCGAAGACCACCAGCTCGAACTGATCTGCAGATATGGCGACCCTGACGCTACCAAGCAACCTCTGATCACGTGAAAAACGACAAGCAGCAGCAGCATCAACGAACGAAGATGAAGATCCATGAACTCACCAGGAAGATGATCTACCCGATCGAAACCCTCTGCACGCTAAAACTGAACGACGAGGATGTCAGGACGGAGCAGCTGCGGTTGAGGCGGACGGGCGCGACGAACGGATCAAGGAAGCGAAAACGGCGCGGTGCGGCACGGGACGAAGACGGACCTCTTGGTGATGGACGGCTCTTCTAGCGACCTCCTGAACCCTACCCCAGAGAACAACGATGTAGAACCATCGACATCGGCACGCGACTGAGGTTGAGGCGCAGGTAAACTCGCCAGTGGCTCGAAGCGAAGAAGCCGGCGTCCGGAATGGAGCAGGGTCGGGCGGCGCTCACCAGACATTCCCCTGCTGCTTGCTTGCCTGACGTGAAGAACAAAGGCAGCGCCCGAGTAGGGTTTACAGCTGGAGAGCGGAGTGGCGCACGATTCTCATATGCTCTGAGTGCGCGGTAGGTTGGCTATCCGACGGTTACACACTGCCGCTCTGATAATCCGACGCTGCCTCGAGCTCTTGTCCATCGAACCGCTCACATGCGCTGATTCTTTCTTGGCCATGAGGAAAGCCTCGAGATATCGCCACGTAACTCAGCTCTGTTTTCCTCTGCGCACATGCGAATTGATCAGGTGCTGCCTCGATTCCGGTTCGTGGTCCAGCAGGCTGCATACTCGTGCTGGAACTCGGCAAGGAAAGACGGCGAGCTGGGCTTCAAACTCATGTAGACCGGCCTGCTGGTGGAGCTGAGCGCTTACTGCTGCTCGAGACTGTGAAGCTTAGGCCGAAACAAACGGGGTAAGAGAACTTGATCCAATCCGTGGGGCTGGCAAACATTTAAATAAGCAACTTCGATTTGAACTAGTCACAAAACCATGTTTACAACAGCAGCTCCAAAAACCAAAATGAACAGAGCTAAACTTAGCACTTAAACTTTATTCCAATATTCTGCCATAACAACTCGGGTTGTTACACAGACGTCGCCACAAAACCGACTGCCAGTTTGCCAGTTTGCCGTCTGCCCTGCTATGGCCCATGACAAGGTCATCGGCCCCTTCTGAGGTCACCACCACCACCGGTGAGAAAAAATAGAAGTCCTACAAAATCAACCACCATTTTTTTGAGAAAGTAACAGGTAACTTTATTCATTAAACTGATAATTACAAAGAGGATCCCAGAGAGCTACGTCAAACCAGAACGATTCAACATTTTAATCAGCTAATTTAGCTAAGTATATGCGCTACCTCATTACACCATCTACTAATATAGATAAAAGAGAAAACTACAGAAGAAGCACTCTCCATAAGCTTGACATCTTGTGTTATGATTCCAGTTTGAGATAAAATCAACCACCTGACAGTGGCTTTGCCAGCGCAATTCGCAGGGTCGCAACCGGAGCAAGGCTTGAAATGTCGTTGGTGCGTGGGCCTTGGCCCGCACTTTCATCGGCCCATTTTGTTGCGTGGAGAAGCGTTGTTTTTAAACTTTTTGGTCCTTTCAAAAAATAATTTTACAAATAGAAAATTAATTAAAAACAGTATTAGCAGAAATGTAAAGTTTGCAAGGGCGCCAGAGTATTTGACGCCGTAGGTGTACAGCACGGTCGCTCGGTGACTTGGCGATTTGTATACTTGGGACTTAGCGCGCAAGATCAGCAAGACAATACTTGTTCAGTGGCATTAGCTTTCCGATTTGACGGAACCCAAGTTCTGAACTTGTTGACCATGGCACCATAACACAAGGCATCATCCTGTGATGTTTTGCCCTTTTCTTCTTGTCTGACAATGGTTTGATATATGCTAATTGCATGGAAAAAAATTCAAGGGTAGAATAAACAGACACGAACCCACTTCAAAGGATTTTTTTGATTCCATGAAAATAAAGACTAGTTCAGACCAGAACATCGATGGTGCTCTGACGAGTTCAAGATCCTACCTCGGTCAGATTGACGCTACTCGAAGCGGAAGATGCTAATGCAAAATCCAGGGATGTTCACAGGTTTCCGTTTCATGGATGCTCGAAACGCATCAAGCTGCGGCTACCTTTTCAAGTATTGACCCCATGACGAGAACCTGGCAGCCGATTAACGAGGGCTCGAAGATGAGGTGCAGGTGCACGGTGAGCAGTTCTAGTGCCCACGACACCTCGTGGGGCCCTCGTTAATGTGGCAGCAGATCTACCAGACATACTCATTGCACCTTCTTGTGCCATCATACTAGGCTGACGAAGGAACTGATGTGCGGAATCTGTGGATGATCGCGCAGCAGGTTGTGGTGGTTGGTTCATGGTTGCTAATGTAGGAAACCACGCAATTTGCTGGCCTGATGACTGATTGGGTACATCAAATGTTCTCAAGGGTGCACCTGATACAAATTCAGAACGGATTAACAGGGGTAGCCAAAATTTTTCTGCTGCTGAATTTAATAACAACTTAGAATTGGGTAGTTCAAGAAGTCAGATATTTGTGAGTCGGTGGGGATCAAACCACTAAAAAAAGTTGTGCACATGATTCTAATTCATGATCCAATACCAAGGTTTGATGAAAAATATAGGCAGTTTTGAACTGTATCTAAAGTAGGACACAAAACAATAACAACATTACCAGAACATCATAACATGCTATTTTGATCCATATGGCTATTCTGATGCTGCACTTCTCTAGATTCACGGAGCAGTTATGATAATGTGAGATATTTTCGCTTCCTCAAGATTTGATTTCATATAGTTAATCTTGAAAAACACAATTTGTTGCTAATCTTTTAAGGATTAATTTGAAACATGCCACGAATTTTTTTCAAAATTTGAGATATGCTATCCAAGTGACACATCTGTGGCATATCTCCAAACTTGAAAACTTATAATGGCACATTTCTAACCGTGTAGAGTATATTTAAAAAACTACGGTTCTATCACCAATCATTGAGTGGTCTACTAGCAAGATTTGGTCTAGTCCATGAAAGGAGGTATTGGCGGTACCAATGTGTTACCAGTGATCAGCTTTGCTTATATCACCAATGTGCAAGGTTCCCACCAAGCCAAGTTAAGGTGCATGTAAAGGTCCTGTAAGTCTAAAACATACAGTTTCTGTCATGGTGGGCCTGCACTACAAAAGGTGCAACAGGAAGGCAGCGTAGGCACCAGTGCACCACGGATAGTATCCATTTAGGATTATTTTAAAGATAGATGAGCTCAGTTAGTTTGATTTGATTAGTTTCCAGAAGATATAATTTGGTTGAGTATAAAAAGGTTAGGCATATTTGACTAGAGGAGGTTGAGATTGAAAGTGTAGAGGATAATCATGGTGAGTAGGTGGCTGGTACAATCTAGGAAAACCTCGTGTACCTGTCTGACCACATGAAACAACTGCAAGGGAAGGCTGCACAATCTGGAAAGCCTCAGCCAGCATCTGTTGTTTGCAAACTTTCTGCTCGAGTATCTGAATATCCTTCTTTTTTTGCAGTGTTTCCATCTCTAGATTATGGAACAGAACATTGTACTTCTTTTTTATTTCAGCTTCCTCCATTTCACGGTCCAAGATAATTTTTTGTCTCTGATCAAATTCAAGCATAGATATTGATTAGATGAATAATACCTCAGTAATTGTGTGAACATGACATTTAAGACACATAGTGATAAAAAAGGAATATTAAAGAGGGATTTAAGAAAGCAACCTCAGATTGATGCTTCTTGGTGATCAAATCACGTAGCATACGAAGTTGACTCAACTCAGTCATAAATGGATCTGATTGAATCCCACTTTCAATCACATGTTCATAGGTGAAGTCTGTGGTTGTCTGGTTGACTGCTTGCTGTGGAACATTTGATTCCCCTGGGCTTTCTAACCAAGTTCCTAGCAGAGTTATGTTACCACCAGATGGTTCAAAAGTACTTTGGCAAGCTTGATCGCGATATGGATGCTGTGCTACATGTTGGGTTTGTGAGGATGAACAAGCATTGATATTTCGCTGCTCAGTGGCTTGGGAAAAGGAAGAAGTGTAATCATGACATGGCATGGTCACTTGATTTAACTCAATGGTAGTTGCATCTGATTGAAGTCTAACATCAGGTATGAATTGCTCAGCCATGGACCTAGTCATCATCTGATTGGTTGACTGTTGTTGAACATTTGATGCCCCAGGACTGTCTAACCCAATTCTTACTGTGCGAGTATTCCTGTCAGATCGTCGGTGCGGATAAGTATCATTTTGACCAGTCCGATCACAATGTTGCAGTTGTGTTGAACTTTTAGTTAATATTGATACATTTGCATTGGTGTTTTGCTGCTCAGTGACATGGACAAGGGAAGAGGTTTGATCACAAGATACATTCTCCGTACCTACATCATCAGGTTGTTCTCTTGTATCCACATCAACTGAAGACAGCCTTGCAGCTTGAGGTTCCTGTAGAGAATACACCAAATAATGTTATATTATGACCCAAATTTGGCATTAAGTTGGAACAGGCTTAATTGCCATAATGAATCACAACTAAATTAGCAATCATTAGTTCATGCGCTGAAATTTCGTTATAAGAACTTTTAGAAATTCCTTTACTCTCTTGCAGGACAGTCAAACTTCTAGTAAATGACTTATAGTCAAATTAATGAGCTAGAAGTTCTCATGAAAAAGGAATAAGAGTTGTCCATTTCAATGACAGTTTCCTATAGCCCACAACTCATCCCAGTACTAAATTTAACTATTAATCTATTTAAAAAGGTGAGTTTAACCCAAATACCTCATGACACAGTGTTTTGGGAAAATTAGCGACAAGCCCACGTGGCATCTTTCTGTGGGACCTAGAACAAGAACCTTCTGATGCATCATCACCACTCATGCACTTTCGCTTCTCTCTTGAAACAGGGGAAGTGTTTCCTGAATTAGACGCCATTGCTTTAGCAATCTCCAATGTTTCTACAGAAGAGGACCCTCCAGCATTTTCTCCCTTGTTTTGTGGTGGTGATGAGAAGGTGACTTGTGTACCAACCTTTTCGCCGAAGTCCACTGCATGTGCGCAGTTGGATGGAGAAGGCATACTATCTATGGTGTTATTTTCATCTGCTGTGGATACCGGTAACCCATAATTTGCGCCTCCATTTGTTTTGAGAGGCAAATGCAAGTTTTCTTGAATGGACTCAGAAACATCAATATTCTTACTTGTATGGGAATCAGCAAGCTCATTACTAGAAGTGATTGCTTCAATTGCAGAACTTAGACACCGCATGTCAAAATATTTTAGCTGATGTTCACCTTCAGAATAATCGTGGGCATGTGACTTTGGTTTCTCCATCTCAAATCCAGAATATGTCAATGAAGTCTGACCAAAATATTTCTTAAGGCAGCCAGTTTTAGCCTCAAATATCCAACGTTCTTTTATTCTCTTCTCCTTGTTTCTATCATTTATGATCTGTTTCAGAAATTTTGTTAGCTGAAGTTGGATATGCTTGCGTAATATTCCATGCAAAATGCAGAAAAGTAACTTTGGCAGCCTAATTCTTTCATATCTTACTGTTGGTATGACACGCTCATAACAGACTTTATATGAGTGTATATGTTCTTGGAAGAACTCTAACTCCTGCTTCCTTTGCAGAACATTGAATTCTTTACGATCTCCATTCTGCTGTGATATAAGTTTATTGAACCTTTCTGAACAAACTTTCTCAATCTTTTCTAGGACATCAGGATATTCTTTGTGGCTAAAACAGTTATGCTTCCTTTGACGATTCCTTTCTTTTGAACTAAGATGAAATGGCGGGGAATAACTTTGATAGTGCTTCTCAGAATATTTTCTAAGTGAAGTCGGTTGCCTTAAATGAACGGATTGATCCTCCAAAATACTGTAATCAGATTGTTCAGCTGTAGTTTTTGCATTATTCCCTCCATGAGTACCTCTTTCTTGTGACATTGATTGCCTTGCAATCACCAGATCCCGTTTAACTGTCACTTCAGCAAATGAACTCAACTTTACAGTTCTTGTATCCATATCCTTGTGGACAATACTTTCTGATCCAAATGGTTCATCCTTCCTGAATTCACCTTCTACTAGATCAGAGAAATCAGATGATTTGTCTTCTTCCATTGTCTTTCCTACCTCATATGCCTTATCTTTTTCCATTGTCTTTCCTACCTAAGATTTTTCACAAGCACACAACTCCTTGCAGGCTCTGTTGTAATCCATCAAATCTCAGCTGAAAATAGCAGAGGGTTAGAACCGAAAATTTTATGGCGCTGGCACAAACATGATTTCTCCTTGCAACTTACCTTACAAAGGTGGCCATTATTTAACACCAATCACGTTAACTCTGTTTTGGTATGCAGCTCACACCTCACATTCAAATCTTAGCACTGGTAAGCCGACTTGTATTAATCCTTAAAAAAGCATTTATCATGCAAATGAATAAACAAGGACATTTGATACTAATTTAAGCAGTGACATGCTCTTATTGTAAATGAAGAAAAAATGATATCAACCCTTTTTTTTAACATGGTAACATCTGAAAAGAACATGACGCACATATAATTATGGAACTTGTATATTTAAGCACAACAACTGACAAATAAAAACAGAAGTTCTTCGATTTCTCTACTGCAGCACAAGAGAAGACATTACAATGTCTAGTTAGCCAAGCAAACTTCAACTTATTGAATCAATCCCAAACTCAATGTTTCAGGAAATGCAAATATAGTTATTTTAGAATAATATGAACGGAAAAAGCTGAAGCCAGTTACACGGACCATACATGAACAAACCAGAAGCCTTCATATCCTTTTAACTTGGAAGAAGGCTGCTGCATTTTGAGGGGAAAAAAAGGTGGGGCTGGATACAGAAGTATTTTGAATTTTCATAAAAATATTTACAGTTTACCCATGATATCTTCGTTTTGAAAAACTAGTAGGTGTTTGCATGTGACAAATCTTGATGCCGCAGTACTCCCACCCGCAAATTTAGTTAATTTTACAATACGAATTTTGGCTACCATACCACTGAAGCCAAACTTTCTGTCTTAACATCAGCTATTGTTGACTAGAGCCAGTATCTAAAAGTGGATATTTTTATTTATGGAGTTTTAGATCCACCTGGGATTTCTGTTCCTAAATTGTGGTATTTCATGGCTCATGTTTGTAAAACTGCTGTAACTCAGTAGCATTTTTTTGAGAAACTACAACATGCAAAAAGGTCCTTTGTAAGGTATTTCACCGCTCACCAGAATTGAATGAATTAGGATGGGAATATATCAACTGGCGATAAGAACAAAGGTTCATGAAAATAAATCTCAAATATTCTATTCAGATTCATATATTACTGTTTTGTAGCTTCTATATAAGACGGAGTCTAATAAATCCCTTTTTAAACTTGAAAAGAAAATGAAATCCATGCAAAAGAATCACCTTTTTTAAGGTTTACATCGAAATTATGTTCGTTCAGCTCGGCTTGCAGAACAAAACTTGCAATGCTAACAATGGACAGCGGATATCACCATAAGATACAAGCTTTCATACCATAGAGATCACATAAGATACAAATAAAAAAAAGAACGCGGCATGCATACATTGCAAGCTTCGACCCCAGGGAGAATGCCAAGCTCTACATGTTACTAGAAAAAAAACAACGCAGAAAAGTGATTGAACAAGATTGACACCTTCAGACCTTCTGTTGCAATTATGCCTCCAACAACCTGACCATCTCTAACGGATTGCTGAAACTGCTCCCAGAAATGAAGCGCCCATCAAGCGGGGGTAAACGAACAAACATTACTGCCCACATTGAATTGAAATGGGCAACCGTCCTATTCCGAACGCAACGGGAACTTTATAACTACCCCCACTAAATTTTCCGCGGTTCAAAAATAAAAAACCGACCGTTTCAGAAAGATTTCCGCCCAACAAGAAGCCTGCTCCATCGTCGGGCGAAAACGCAAGGTGGAAGGTGATGCCCTGCAGGCCGGCGCCGGCGACCATACGAACCCCATCTTCTTCTTTTCGAAGGACATAAACCCCATCTAAACCTCGCGCCTGGACAATCAGCGGAAAATGTACCGAGCTCGAAAACAGAAGATTCGACCCCTCACACGCAAATATGGCGACCCATGACTACTCCTATGAGATTCAACTAGCACGACGATAGAAAAATCATAAAAACGAAGGTGGGGAAATCATTCCCACAATCCCACTCTTGCCGGGGGAATAGTAAGCTCACTTTCTCACCTGCAAGTGGCGCGTCGCAGAACCGGTGCGTATCGCCGAAGCCCGCGCGCGGCGCCTGCGCCGGGGTCGACCGTGGAGCGGAGCGGGCGGCGGACGCGGCGCAGCCTTAGCCGGAATCGCCGCGGCGGGTGGGTGGGATGGGGTGGTGAGCGTGAGTCCGAAACGGAAAAACGCGAGAATGGTGCGAGGGCGCGTTCGTTTCCGATTCTAACAGGCGTTTTGTATTTCACTGTAGTACACCATTGCGATTTATTTTTATTTACAGCACTCCGGATGATCACTCACGTCCACACGAAATTCCCGGACTACCCCGGGACCCTCGGTCGTCTCTGTTCCTCCAGGAGTCAGCTGGCACACAGATGTACTCACTCTTGGCACTGTGGCGTGGTGACTGGTTGCCACCTGTCAGCTGCAGGAGGTGGCACCGGGGGAATCGGCTGGTCAACAGTCGAACGAAGCACAGCCGTAGATCAGTAGATGCACGATGCAGAATAGAGCAATGCATGGATGAGGAGCCTTGGACAAACGTTTTGGGACGCAATGATCTCAGGAGAGGATGTGCTAGATTGTATCATAAGCGGTCCCGGTCCTCTTTTAATTATTCGTTTCAAATCGCATGGTCTCGACTTAGTTACACCAAGGTGGTCTAAGGTCCCAAAAGATTTTTTTTTCCAAATTACATGCAACATTGTGTTATATGAAAAAAAAAAGGATTTTTACTGATCCAAACAAAATGCTTCGCAAATTCACCATTGAAACAATGCATTTCACAAAATTGCTAGTCAAAACAGGTGACTATTATTTTCTTTGTCTTTTTATCTTTTATGTACCCTCAATATCATCACCTAGGTGATTTACTTACATGATTTGACTAAAAGCATAAAATAGAGAAAAAGATAAATTTGCAAAATACGTTGTTTCAATAGTAAATTAGTTAAGTACATTGTTACCACTGGCAAAAATTCGAATATCTCTTTTACATAGACTGCACCTCCTAAAGATTCAATCAGCATACTCTGCAAACCACTCACTGCCCTTATAAGGCCAGGAATTTGGTTGGTATCGGTTGGGCTTATTTTGTTCTAGTCATCTCTTCATTATGAAATTATTTTCGCTATTTAAACTTAAAATAGACGGCGATAAAAAGACGGAGAGAGCAGGCCGCATTACTATTGCATTGTAATTTGCTGTCCTGCTAGCCGGGCTAAAAGACAACAGCATTCTCTGTTTATGATCCTGTTATTTTGACCCATACTTAATCCCCTAACTCTAACCAGTTTATTGTGGGCTCGACATGTGTAAACAGGCTCGGGTCTGGTCTTTTTTTTTTTTTCTTTGGCCCCTTCGTCGCCCATTTGCATCCGGATCTTATTTCGGCCACAATTTAGTTTGTAGGCCCCAAATTATAGATACAGCGGGCCTTGCTCCATGTTTAGAAGTCTCTTACGGCCCAGCCCTCTTTGTGGGCCGTAAAAGCTGTGAGGCCTTCAATCGAAAAAAAAAAGAAGCTGTGCAGCCTTTTCGACTTTCGGCGAGTCCACGCACGAGGGCCTCCGACCAATCCCGTTGGTGCTTGGGGAGGTTGGTGGGCGAAAAGGACACGCGAATCGTCCACCCACTCCGCGGACCGGACCCGAACCAAACATACCAAACCAAACAATAGCATGCCGGCGGTCCCGCTTGTCATTGAAAAACCAATTACCTGGCAGGTACGTGCAGCGCGCAGAGGGTGGGAGATGCTGCTACAGTGTCCACTGACCCCACCTGGTGACATCCATCTACCGTGCCGAACCCGCTGAGGTTGACAGGTGGGCCAACCGAGTTTGGACGAGCCCAACAGCCCAACTAAAACCCCTGCCGCGCACCAATCGCCACTCCTCCGCCTCACTTCTCCCTCCGTCGCCCGCCCAACAGCCGCTTCTGATCTCAGTCGCCTTCGCCGCTCCGCTCGCGTGTAGGAGAAGAGAAGCGGAGCGAATGGCGGCGGCCAGCAGCTACGAGGGAGTGCTCCTGGGGATGGGCAACCCCCTCCTCGACATCTCCGCCGTCGTCGACGACGCCTTCCTCGCTAAGTGCGCGTTCCTCTTCGTCTCCTCTTCCTCTGATCTGTGGCATGCTTAGATTTTTTTTCTTATTTCGCTGTTGTGAAATTGATCTGCTCTCGATCCGACATTTTGCGGTCGGTTTTGGTGTTTGGGAGGCGTAGTCGCGTCAGATCGGCTTGGAGAAACGATGGCGTCTCGTTTACCTGTAGCATAATCTTCGATACGTCAATGCGTGCGCGGGCCGCGGGACAAATATCTGCATAGGAAACTGATCCGAAATTGTTTAATCAACCAAATACCGCAGCGATCCTTCGCGCTGTCTCTGCGCTCCAGTTTAAGGATTTCGCTGTTGCTCCTCCAATTTTACACTTCATCATCGTAAAGATCTCCAAAAAAAACTGGATCTTCGTGTGTGTTTATGCGCAATTCGGGTGGCATCAGCGCCGCACAGTTTGATTACTACTGCTCGCTTGTTAGTTGTGTTGGTGCTGTCGTGCTGACATACTTCTCCTGCCCCTGTTTTAGGTATGACATCAAGCTGAACAATGCCATTCTCGCTGAGGAGAAGCACTTGCCTATGTAAGTATATGTCTCATTATTGACCACGAACCCCCCTGACGTCATTATTTCTTTATTTGTTTTATTTGGCAAGCTGGAACCAACTATTTGTTAAAACCCAACATCAATTTCGCTGCGTAAGCATCTCTGTTGCTCCAAAATTGTAAGTTCCTAGCTGACGTAGTTTGTTTTTCACAGGTATGATGAGTTGGTTAGCAAGGGCAATGTTGAATATATTGCTGGAGGTATTTTTTTGTTAACCAGTTAACTTATGCATGTAATACATAAGTTGTTTCAGCTTGATGAATCTTCTGATCTTTTTGTATCTTCTTTCCTTTTCGTCTTACAGGTGCCACCCAGAACTCTATCAGGGTTGCCCAAGTAAGCTTTGAATCATCTAAATCCTTTTCCAGCAGAGACTTCCTTCTATGCTTGTTTATTTACTGCATGCCATGCCTTGCAGTGGATGCTTCAAATTCCTGGTGCAACGAGTTACATGGGGTGCATTGGAAAGGACAAGTTTGGTGAGGAGATGAAGAAGAATGCTCAGGCTGCAGGAGTTACTGTTAGTTCTTGATCTCCTTTTTGTCAGTTCATTTGATTAAGTTACTTCTGTTTATCAATCAACTAATCTGGCCCTCATTTTGTCTCATGCATCCAGGCTCATTACTACGAGGATGAGACTGCTTCTACCGGCACATGTGCTGTATGTGTTGTTGGTGGTGAAAGGTTTGTTATTTATGATAGCTTATTTTATTTACTGCAAAATGCTTGTTGCTGGTAGCTAGATATTTACATTCTCTCTGATCACTACCCAAGAGGTGCTATATGCATTTTTTTTTTGTGTTTTTTAGATCCTTTATCAATGTAAGCTTAAGTTGTAATGGCTTGTAATCACTTGCATGAGAATTGGCGTGGTTTCAACATTGAATTTGGAATGTTCGTCTGAATTTATTACCTCCCTGTTTTCATGGTGATTGGTGATTTTTATCTCTTGAAGGATCAAGTTCTATCCTAGTGTTATCTGTTATCTATTGTTGATTGTTGATGTATCATGCCACTTAATAAACATTTTTATTCTCAGCACATCATTTCTGATATAATATCATTTATTAATTTCTGTAACCAGGTCATTGATTGCAAATTTGTCTGCGGCAAACTGCTACAAATCTGAGCATCTTAAGAGACCAGAAAACTGGGCGCTAGGTACAGTATATCTTTGAGCTCTCAGACATTTGCTAAAACGATGTTTGTCAGTTTATTGTGGGTTAGTATATATGCCAGACCTGAAATTCTGAAGTTATGTGCTAGCAGCATGAATTGTGTGAACTCTTTCTATATTCATATTAAGCTATTAACAGAGATAAAATACATATTACTCTGTTGGTTCTGAAATACAAATCTTACTATGTCATTTAATCAGAGCAACATCAGTCCTTACATATTCCTATTAATCTAGCAAATAGCACTCCTTGTCCACTGTTGTTGTCTATTTTACTGCAGCTAACATGCATTGGTGCTTTTGGCTCATATTGTATTGCTGAAATGAATCATTGCTACATGGACGAAAATATTGACAGGAGAGAATTGACATCTGTTTTAATTTTTTATTTGTCCATTGCAATTGGTTTAAATTTGTGTGTTGATTTCCTGCTGACAATCATAATATACAATATTGCCCTGTGACAGTTGAGAAAGCAAAATATATCTACATTGCTGGCTTTTTCCTAACGGTGTCTCCTGAGTCTATTCAGCTAGTTGCTGAGCATGCTGCAGCAAATAACAAGGTAAATATTCATGATTGGACTGTCCCTTTGAAGTGGTCAATGATTTTGACTGACCATGCTATCCCCAGGTGTTCCTGATGAACCTCTCTGCCCCCTTCATCTGTGAGTTCTTCCGTGATGCCCAGGAGAAGGTTCTCCCGTAAGTGCTGTTTTCTGTAGGCTAGTCTTTTTCACGGCATCTGAAACCTCATATGATTGACAACCATGTACAAAAGACTAGTCATCCTTCTAAGACATTTTCATATTTGCCACATTCTATTCTTTCAATCCGTTCAACTTTTTTGACATGGAGGACATATTGTGTACAGTGTACTTCTATTCCACTTCATTATATAGACGTGAAGTTGTTTTCCTAAAAGAGATGTTTGCTACCTATTACCAACACAGGTATGCTGACTTCATCTTCGGGAATGAAACTGAGGCAAAGATCTTCGCTAAAGTCCGTGGGTGGGAGGTAATTTGTCTTTTAAACTCCTGGAAGTGTGCTTTTGGTTGTGCTGCTCACTTATTATGCTGATAATTGTAGACCGAGAACATTGAGGAAATTGCTTTGAAGATTTCCCAACTGCCTTTGGCTTCAGGGAAACAAAAGAGGATTGCTGTGATTACCCAGGGTGCCGATCCTGTGGTTGTGGCTGAGGATGGAAAGGTATGTATTTTTGCTAGTGTGATGCTTAAGTCTGAAATGCGTGCTAGCTTTTATTCAGTGTGTCTCAGTTGAGCAGCTAATTTTCGAATTAAATATTCATATTCTTTATTCTACTTTTGTCAAATCGTCAGAAAATATGCATTTTCTTCTTAATGTGGTCATATTTTTCCATTTTCTATGAAATCTGTCATTGCACATACGTTTCTTTATCAATCTTTAGGTACACATTTAGAAGGCAAACTTTTATCAACTATCTGCATTTCCATGCCGATGCATTTGTTATCTTAGTTAGGCAGATTTAATTATTTATGCATATAAAAATCGAATGTCTTGGGTACACACAATGTAGCTTCTAGTTCAAGAATTTAATGTGGATATAAAGTAAGGGTGTGTTTGGTTTCCTGGATGAGGCTGGATGGGATGATCCCATCCAGTTTTTTTTTGAACTGTTTGCTTCACTGTCAGATTGGATAGGATCATCCAAGTTTACAGAATATTTTTCGTAGATGCTAGATGGAGTTGTCAGCTTTTTTTGGTTGGATGAGCTCATCCACGTTTCTAAGCATGCTTATTAGCAATATAATTAGTGATAATTAACTTATTTTATTATTAATTAGGATTTATTTATATAATATTATATTCATTAAGTACTATTATATTTACTTTAATTTATTTGGCAAGACATCTATAGTATATTTAGTGATAATTAACATTTTTTATTATTAATCATTTCTATAATAATATTAATAAATATTAGTATATTATAATAATATATAATTATTGTATTCCTATAATTAGTTGATTATGTTTATCCAGACACATCCAACCAACCAAATAGAAAAAGTAAATCGTCCCATCCAACCTACCAAACAATCAGCATGAATGAATTCATCCACAAAAAATATGGATGGGACAATCCCAGTCCTTCAACCAAAAGCACCCTAATTATTGTGTTGCTAATAGGTGAAAACATTCCCTGTGATCCTGTTGCCCAAGGAGAAACTCGTTGACACAAACGGTGCAGGTATAAGTTTCTTTCCTTTTCTGAGTTGATTTCTGTTTCTGACTTCGTCTTGTAAGAATTCTGCTTCACAATGTGTATCATCAAACTATAGATGGCTAGGATGATAGTATGTGGACTTTTGTATGGTACTTATCACACTGATTAATCATGATAGTTGATACAGATATCTTCCGGTTTCTTGCATTAGAAATTAGTTCATCAATCGAGTACCTTTCGTCCAGGTGACGCTTTTGTTGGAGGCTTCCTCTCTCAGCTGGTTCAAGGGAAGAGCATTGAAGACTGCGTGAGGGCTGGCTGCTATGCTGCAAACGTTATCATCCAGCGCTCTGGCTGCACTTACCCTGAGAAGCCTGACTTCAACTAGATTAATCAACGATTCCATGGGTGCGGGCAATCATAGACCGCTTAGTGGTCCGGTGTTTCTCCCTGTACTCTTCCGAGGCTTTTTCTTGTGTTCCGGCCAATATTTGTGTCGTGGTGCGTGGTCGATAACTGTACTATACGGAGTACTACATTGTCATTGTATAAGGCACGATTGCCAGTATGATGTGTTTCTTCCCTACTTACTCTATTTGTGTTGTGTACCGAATGGGCAAAAGTCAAATGTATGCCCTGCTGTTTGCTCTGTTCGTGGTATAAGGATTTTGCTTTCCTGTTACGTGCAGATTCCTTTTGAAGAAAAGCAGGCGTGTTTCTGAATCCTAGCAGGCTAGGGCCAGCTTTGGCCCGGTATTTAGTTTGGACTCCATCCAGAATGCAAACTGGGCCAATTAGATTATTCTGTTTTAAGCCACCGATAGGAAGATATACCAGCCTCGTTCTCTGCTGACGAGTTTGAAGTTTAGATCCTGCTGCCATTTTAGAGTTCGCGGTCTTTCCCACTTCTGAAATTTACTCGGTTCTCTGTCGCTACCAGCTGCTTTTGGTGCGCCTGATTTTCGTGCTTGGTTCGGCTGGCGTCCCTTGCTAATGGAAATCCGATTCCGATCTAACGAGAAGCGTCAGCAGCAACCGTCACTGGAAAGAAAGTGAAAACGATGTGGAACGGGCGATCACTGACAACCTAGTGAATGTTACATGAACCTAACTTTGCATTGGGGAATTGACAATTAGCTGCACCTTTTTCATAGTTTATTTATAATAGCTATCGCATTGTGTGTTACTTTCGCTGAACTGTTTGAGGCCCAGGTTGTGGCGACCAAACTTTCGTTTTGCCGTTGTATTCCGAAAACGAGGCACAGGTGGAACCAAATCCTCTCCCGTAGGGTTGTAACTGAAGACAGTTATTGTAGCAGCAAAATTTAGATATGCTCTCAGCCGTTCGATCAAAAATCAACGATTCAGATTTGATGCAGTGATGTTTGATGAACAATATGTTTAGGTAAACAGTGTTCCTCAAATGAACAGTACCATATAGCAAACTTATGAACAGTATATTTCTCTGTATTACTGCAGACAAAATGGATCCGACCCAGCCAGGATGGAAGAGGGGGCGATCGAGCAACTGCGCCCGCGACGCCTGCAGTTTGTACTACAATCCACAAATCGCTGCGCGTTGGATATAAGGCCTGTTCGAATGAGCTACTTACAGCTGTGATGTACAGCCATTTCAATGCAATTTTACTGTAGCAATGATGCCCAACAGCCGCTGCCGCAGCGCCTAGACAGGCAGCCGAACGCGCCCATAGATGACGCACACCTGATCGGTCACATGCCCCCCACAGGAGCATCGCCATCAAAGACCAGCAGATTGATGGTTCCATCTCCATTCTTGTTCGCGCCCCTTGGATCGTCGTCCTCGCACATGCTAATTTCACGTCATGTGCCCGTACTCCCGAACAGTCCTAGTGCTGGTCCATGTGGCCAGTGTCCCCTACGCACACAACCACCACCACCACCACCCTGTATGGCAAGCTTCTCATAACCCTATCTAGAATCTACAAGGACCGGTCCGATTTAATCTCCTCCATCTACATCCTCCTCGTGGCATAACGCCATGAACCTCATGACGGTGTCCGTCTCCGGCAGTACAAGCTGATAAGAAGCGCGCTCAACCGCTGAGCGGAAAGGCATGGGCAGCCGTACAGCACACACAGGAAAGCTCCCTCGTCCTGCAGATTCGATCGATCGCATCCACACCTCGCCGGGCCGGGGCCGCGACAGCACCACGTGCCGACGACCGGCCAGTGGGCCGCACGAAAACCTGCACGTCCCGGCGCCCAGCGCGCCCGGGCCATCCGAATACTGGGAGGCGGGAACAAATCGTTTACTGTTCACGGGAGCCTCACGCACGAACGCTATTATAACTTATTCCGCGCTGTGCGCGAGAGGAGGAGCATTTTTTGTCGAATTCGATGCCATGCTACGCGTTGCGTGTTCCAGTCTGATAAGTGGAACTGGTCCGGCTAATTCCGCACGATAGCTTATTAAAGGCCGTGGCGGGTAATCCCGCTGAGATTTGTGGGTGGAAAATGGAAGGGCGTGTGCTCTTAGTTCAGCCACAATGGGAGAATAAGAGGTGGTAGCAAGGTTTTGAAATCACAACAACCATTGTGGAAGTAAAAATAAGGCAGGGAGTAGTTGTTGCCGGTAGTAGAACTACTACCGGGTCACAAAGAGTAAAAAATTGTTGATTCTCTCTTATCAATTCATTCCCTCTTATGTTTACAGTGAAGCAACAGTTCTAATGTGGGACCAGCACAAAATCCTACTCGATATTACCCATTGTGAGAATGAAAATAACTATGCTCACCTGATATGGTACTCCACCTTATTGTTGAACTCTGGTAAAAAGCATTGCTGTTGCTCTAAGGAACTCCTTTAATCAGGTCGATCGATCGCACTATGCTCCTTTATTAAAGGCCGTGAAGGTTCGGTTATCCAAAACAAAAGGATGAACTGATGCTTGACAGTTGACACCAGCGGGTGGCTAAGCTGTTCGATGAATTGACGCCTCCATTAGCAGCGGATTTGACACGGTGAAAGTGCTTTGTGACAGGCTCTCGTTTTGCACTTTTCTCGGACGCACGCTTCTGCTAGGGATGCGGCCGGGCATAGTCTTAATACGAACTCCTGATTTGAGCGGAGTGTCGATGTGCTTGGCATCTACGATCCCGTCCGTCTCGACGAGTTTAAGTACGAAAAGTACCACGCTGATGGCGCCGCCGTTGAGGCTGCCGCTGCATTATTGCTGGCGGATGGGCAAAGCTCAGCGATCGCCCGACAGGTTCCATTCAGCGACCACCATCCGGCCGGCGACAAATGCAACCAGACAGCGAGACGGGGCGAGAGAGGTACGGACCACCACCGGAAATCAATAAGCTATCAGGACCGGCCAACTGCTTATCCTACTATCTCGCGCGCTGGACGACGGACGACCCAGCACGTCTCCGTCCCGTGCCGCGTCCGCGCGCGCGCGCCGCGACGTCCGTCCCTTTTCGTCTCGCACGTCTCGAGTGAGTCTCTTCGCGCGCTCTTCGATCCCAGTCTCGAGCGGGCGGGCGGTCGACAGAATCGGGCTTGCCAGCCGAGAGCCAGGACCGGAACACGCTGCGGTCTCCCTCCTCTCCTCCAGAGTACGGTCACCCGAGATTGGCGGGTGCGCATGCGAAACGTGGCTGGGCATCTGCAAGGCGCGCTGCCGCGCGGTGAAGAAATTGGGGAGAGAGCGGGGGAGGAAACTACCAGCCGAGTGCTGAATTGCTGATCGGCCGGTAATCGATCCGGGAAAACGAAGAGCTTGATGAAACGGTTGGAAACGGACAATTTGTGATCGCTCTCTGTCTAGTCTCTCCTCTCGTTAGTTTTGGAGGGTACAGGCGGAGGCGGTTGCCTGTGGCGAAGGGTTTGGATAGGATTGGTCGAGGTGCAATGGCTCCGCGCAACAATTTGGTTCCTGTCGCTCATGCTGCGCTGTCCAGTCCACGATCTCTTGTGTCGTCAATTGATATGCTATTGAGCTGCAGCTCGCAAGCGGGAAGCAGTAGAGTTACCTGAACTAAAATATTTTTTCTCACGCTACCAAACAATGCGTTTAGTATTACTACAAAACAGAACTGGTAAAGCTCTATAGATAAATTAACTGTGCAAAGGGCAGATCATTGATAATATTCCAGGACCATGGTAACGTGCCTCCTGACGCCAACCACGAGAAGTGGACTGAGCAACCGCAGTCATGAGCGTGATTCAAAGCGACGAACGGCATATAGATCTCTCAAAGTTGACACACCCAAACACAAGCGGAACGGAATAAGCTTGCCAAATACGGGTATTCCTCTCCTCCCAATCCAAGGGAACGGAGTGGCCAGGACGGAATTTGCCGGTCGGATCTTTATCCGTCAGTCGGAGGCAGCGGACAAGAGAACTTGGGCACTTGGAGGCTGCAGCTCGGAAAGAGACGAAAACTGGAAAATTGACAGTCGCGCAATGGTCCAAAAGGTACCGAGCCACTCATCTTATTCGAGGGTAGAGGTGTAGAGGCAGCCAAGTAGTACGTATGACTGTACAAGTATCGTTTCAAATCTACTCGCTCTGCGTACAGAAAATGGGAAAAGATGAAAGTATGTGGGATGGGGAGAAAAGGGATATAGAAATACAATCAGAATTTTAGAAATTAATGTGAAAACCGATGGAACCAGTATCACTGAACAACCTGTTTTCAGTTGAAAACTAGAACTAAACCGTAGCAAAATCGACTAACCAGCCGATTTTTGCCACTATGCCAAACTGAATTTCCACCAATTTCTATAAAACCATGATACAATAATGCTCGTACTACTAGCAAGAAAGAGGAATGATTTGAAAAAGAAAATATTAGAGTCTAGAACCATGGCTTCATAAATCCATTGAAAATCAGTCGATTTTATGAAACCAGTTCGGTTCAGTTAAAAAACTGACTAATTTTCGACAAAAAAACTGTTCTTGTAGATAAATGGGTTCTAACAAGTTTTAGTGGTGAGTCGCTTGTTTTTTAGCACTGTTCAATATCGAGTGGTTATAGTAGTTTTTTTAAATTGAGGTGGAGTATTGTTACAGAGGAAATAGTTCAACTTGACAAGACTTTCGCTAATCAGTACAGCTGCTGGGCTGTCTAATTTTAGAATCTTTCAAAGTGCATATTCACGGGTCCCAACTGAATGCTGCTACGAGTTTTCACTGATGAATTCTAAATACTGCAACAAGTAGAAACGTTCACTGATGAAGGAAATTGCTCACATCTCAACACTTTCAGAATCAGAGAGCAGATGGGAGAAAAGAAAGGAAAACACAAGGCCTTTTTAATTAGGAGTATTATTCAACATCACCATTTGTACAAGATGGTCAGTTGAGTTGGTATTTACATAGCTAGCTTGATCACACAGCGAGAGAAAAAAAGAAAAAAGAAGCTGGAAAAACGGCGCTCTATCAGCTAAAGAGCCGCCTGAAAACCAGGGGAAAACAGGAGCCCAAAAGCTCCGTCCCGATTGCTCTGCTGCGATTAGATCTGCAGCTGCAACCGGGAGCAGCTAGTACACACAAAACTAAAGGAGCAGTCTCTCCCTGCCTTGGATAGTCTGCTTCGTCGGCGTCGCGTCGTACGTACAAAAACCGTGTAGACAGCGTCGGTACTTTTCGCCGTATCTTTGCCGTCATGACACGCCCGCCGTGGTCCGCTACTCTGCCTCCGGTGCCTCTGCGCTGAAGATTTTCAGGTTGGCTGCTCAAGAGGCCTGGCTCCTCCGCCGCTCACGATCCACGGGTGAGCTGCATTATTACAAACGATGGCAGATTTGTCAGATTACTGGATCCAAACTACCGGTAAAAATCAGAACGTTTCATGCCGGAGAGGGGGGACTCACCGAGGACTTGCTCTGCGGCGAACCTCCTCCAGACGTCGCGGCACATCATGCGCCTCATGAGGTCCTTGGCAGCCGGGGACACGTTGCCGAACAGTCGCGGCGGGAACCGCACGCTGCCGCGCAGCACGGACGCCAGCACCTCCGCTGGGGTGTCGCCAACGAAGGGCATCGCGCCGCCGGAAAGCAGGACATACATCACCACCCCGGCGCTCCACACGTCCGCTTTGGCGCCGTACTCCTCGCCGGCCACGACCTCGGGCGCCACGTAGTGCGGCGTGCCCACGAGCCCCTCCACGGTGCCCAGCCCGCCCGCGCCGATCCACGCGGCGGACCCGAAGTCCGCGAGCCGCGCGCGCGGGGCCTCGTTCTCGTCGTCGTCCTCGGCGGCGGCGTCCACGAGGATGTTGTCGAGCTTGACGTCGCGGTGCGCCACGCCGCGGCGGTGGCAGATCGCGAGCGCCTGCACGAGCTGCGCGACGAGCGCGGCCGCCACGGGCTCCGGCACGGGTTCGCCGCGGCGGAGGCGGAGCCAGTCCAGCAGGTCCATGCCGGAGCACAGGTCCATGACCGTGTGCGTCCACGTCTCGTCCTCGTACACCGCGTGCACCTGCACCACGCCCGGGTTCCCCTTGCCGGCAAGCTGCGCCAGCTTGGCCTCCACCTCGGCGAGCTCGCGGTCGAGGTCGTCGCCCAGCTGCGACCGGTCCACGGACTTGACGGCGAAGGCCTCGCCGGTGGCCCGGCACGTGCAGCGCCGGACCACGCCGAAGCGGCCGCGGCCGATCTCCTCGCCGATCTCGTAGTCCCTCTTCAGCTCCGCGCTCATACTTCCTTGCTTTCGGTGTGATTTTTGGGTTAACTCGATCGGTTAGGGACGGTGGGCTATTTAAAGACAAAGCAGAGCTGCGGGCTATAGCGGAATATTCGGATCCTGCTGGACCGGGGCCTGAATTGTCATTCTGTTCCGTGTATGCCCTCAAGCTTCACTCGCAAGCTTGATACTTCCAAAATTAAACCCTGCCATGTGCACAAAAGAAAGAAAGAAAAAAAGATAGAAATAATTTAGTGAAGCAATTACTCGCTCCGATATTAAAAAAGAGTTGTTTTAGATAAGAATATAGTATACAAAATAGAACTTTAACTCTTATTTTTATTAAAATATTTATTAAAAAGTGATAGGTGTACAATTTTATGAAAATATTTTTAAAATAAATCTAATCATATAATTATCATATATTCAAATTTTAAAAATTAAAATTATTTGTAATTTATATTCTCAATATTTAACTAAAATTATATCAAAGTAACATTATTTTTACACGGAGGGAGTACGTCAAATCCTTATCAGCACCACACTTTTAATTAGATGAACGTCGTAACTATCATAAATCCTTATCAGCACCACACTTTTCTAAACCACAAATAGCGTAGTACAAAAATAAAGAGATTCTATACATGCATGCTGGTTTATTATGTAAACGATTTATTTTTACAAAGTATTTATATTTTACTTTTTTTCTTTCTACCATTTGATCGTGTTCTTCATCTTGTGATATACTTCATCTATTTCTAAATTGATATAACCGTTGACTTTTAACATGAACATTGACTATTTATTTTATTCAAAAAATAGATAAATTCTATATATTTTATTATAATTTGTTTTTATCATCAAACATGTTTGAACACGACTTATTATTTTACACATTTAAAATATTTTTTTAAATAAGATAAATAATTAAAATAAATTTAAAAGTCAACAATGACATCATAAAAAACCGAGGAAATAAAGCAGAGTAACAAAATATTACCATTCACGATAACCCCGAAGATTTTGAATTGCTCCAAGATCAAACCGTCAGATGCAACTCCAGGCCCGCACAGGGTGACCTTGAAGGGAGGACACACCATATTCTTCGGAGTAAAACTCAGGATAGAACCGAAAATAAAAAATCTGTTCGTTTGTCTGGGCTGGAGCTGCGGTTGCAAAATTTAACTACTTTTTCACTGTTCCAACAAGTAGCTACATCTGCAGCCGCAGCCAGCTGAAGCGAACAGACCCATAGCTATGCCAGCTCCTGAGTGTTCGCTTTGGGGCGTGGGCAACGGTAAATTTTGGTACAGTTTGGTTGGACCGACTTGTGGTTTTAGTTAGGTTGGATCCCTGATGTGGATTTGTTTTTTGTTCGTCTTTTCTTACACCGGAAACCGCAGCAGATTAATTAGTGCAGCCATTAAGTTGGGACTCACTGGATCACCAAATTACTCTCCTTACGTTACTGGCGGTTTGAGACCTGTTTTTCACCCATAACAACTGAGACGTAATCGAGGTTTAGGCTGATGCTTGATGCTTCTACACACTATCACGCTGGCCACGAACCAGTGTGTTCCTGATGAAGAGATGAGTGGCTGGCCACTTCTCACCCACAGCAATGATGCATGGCCCCCATAAACTCGGATAACGCCGAAGGAGGTAGTACGTTGCAGAACAGTGTTGGAGTATAAAGTCTAGGAGCCGTCTGATTCACAAAAACGACCAACACACCATGTGGTTATGCATGAGTGATCGAGTGGAAAACGCATTCACATGCCAGCAATGTCTTTGCCTTTATTTCGCCCGTTTCCAGTTCTTTACCGTGGATTATTAAGAGCACTCAACAAAGATATCAGTCGGGAAGCAGCCACACGGTTGTTTTGTTCACTAGTACATCTACCACTCGTTCGCGTTTTGGCAAATATCCGGGGGAGTAGACTACCGGACCAGCCTTCTACGCCACGACCGTAGGAGGAGTATATCCTGTGGACCGGAAGGACCCCAGGTGCAGCTGGGTTTACAACCAGAGGAATCTGGTTAGCGATTGTTAGGTAGCTACGGACATTATTCTCTGCTAAGGAAAAGATGGAAAACCAGCTTATTTATCGGCAACTTGTTGGAGTATTTCCCGTCTGGTGCGTGGGCCGTGGCGTCGTGCGCATGTGATGGGTGCGTGCCACCTCCGACGCCGGCGGGGCCCTCTGCCGGACCCGGGCGGACTGACTCGCCGGGTTTGTGACAAGCAGGCGCGACCGCGACCTCGTAACTTCCCTTTAACGGCTTCTCCAGAACGTTTTGGCCGTCACAACCCTCACCGTACGGCGACGCGGTGCCACCCAATGGAGAGCGGGCACGTAGCTGGCCCGGCGGAGCATAGCCACTGGCACGGCGCCACGCGGCTTAGAAGTTTGGCATGGAACTTGACCGGAGGGGCGGATACTCACGTCCGTATGCAGACGGTGACGGACGGCGAGGTCGTCGTGATAGGCCGACGTGGTTATACAGGGCCGCTTGGCCTTGCGTAAAGGGAGCTACTTTACGGATCGATCCGGCTATCGCGCCGTCCCCGGTTTTCTTTGCTTGACCCGTACGGCGCCGGCGGGATGCGGGTTTGATTATTGTGCGAGTGGAGCGGGTGGAGCAGCACCATCCGCCTAACCACCTTTTTAGGTGTCTAATCATCTTCTTTTTCAAGGGGAGGCTTGTGCTTCCGGAATGCAGGCTTCAGCAATCCGTATGCTCCCACCAGGCCTGGCTCCCCACGCTGGTGTTTTGGTTCCTGTTTCAGTTTTAATCTAATGCTGGAGATTCCTTGGGGGTCGAAGCGATTATAAAAGATCGTTAAGTACTGTTTCTTTCCTGCTGCTGTTGGTTGTTCAAGCTGTTTTCCAGTCACATCGATTAGCTAGCAAAAGATTGCTGTTTGAGTTCAAAGATTCCTCGACAATAATGGAACACAAAAAAATAGTCGTCCTAACACAACTAGATTTAGTTTGATTAATGAACAAATACTTTTTTTAAACAAATGAACAAATACTTTGGGCCATGTCACAGTGTACTTGTTTTAAGGGCGAATTTGATATATGCCATTACATTACATGTGTCAATGATAAATGAGACTCTGCAAGTGAATGACACGTAGGTTCAAATGATATATTTTAAATTTCACATCAAATTAAACAAGGAGGAGCAAAGCCGGCAGATACAGTTGTCATCTTGTTGCTGAGAGCTTTGTTCTTCTTTGCGCCCTCGACACCACCCATGAGCAGGATGCATTTCTTGTTTGAAACGAAGCAATGCCACATTGCTAGTCGCTGCAAAGTACTGTTAGCATCAGTGACATGAGCGAAAACTCTGTTTTCCATCCCAGTTCCCAGAAGGTAGAGACCGCATCCTGCATGCTTTATGCCGCCGCGCGCGACTCTACGGTCAATTAGCAGACATAACACAACAAGCGCGGCGAACATTGCGAACTCACAGAGAAAAACTCGTCAAGAAATTCAGATTCGTGTCGAGAAGTCTACGCCGAATTCCACCGTCCGATGGGTTCGTCTCGCTGTACAAGGTTGAAGAAACGTCGATTCAATAATCGGCGCCGTGGCTTATGGCTTATGAGTCCCAGCGCTTCAACGTATCACGCTGACCGCCACTTTAGCTGGCCTCACTCGTGACGCCATTCGCAGTTCTCGCAAGCCGCCATGCCGATCCCTGTCGCGCGACAAGGACGCATGAGCATGGCACATCCCCGGTTGATGCCGTTGCTTCCTGGCTTTCTTCTTCTTCTTTTCATGTTCTTGCGACGAATATATATGTCCCATGGCTTTCGCTGTTCATACGGTACCGACTGACCTGACTGAAAGAGAGCCCCGTGCGTGGAAGAAAAGGATCGCATCGCATCCACTGCGTTTCCAGAAGCCGAACGAAACGGAGATGCCAATGATTATTCCGTTTCTGTTCCGGGGAACTGGTTCCGAGATTCAACCCATGCACACGACTGAAAAAACGCATTTTTCTGGCGGCCTGACCGGGTGCACGAGCCCTTGGAAAAAGCGTGGCCGTACAGGCTAGTGGATCGAAGCATTTTTCGGACCTTTGGTACAGTACAGTGATCATAAACTATTTGCAGCCTTTGACGAGGTGAAGTGGCTGAAGCATCAGCTTGCGTGCAGGGTTTGACACGGAGACGAACAAGGCGGCAACCAGTCTTCTGATCTCAGTAAAAAGAAGCTGATATAAGCGATCAGAGCGAGACAACGGGAGGGGGAGAGAGCGGGGTCCTGGGGTGATGCCGGAGCTCGATCGTCTCTGCGTGCCGTGTCAATGGCCCTTATGTAACGCAGAAGAAATTAAAAGGTCGTTCTGCACGTCAATTTCGTCGCGCTGAAACTATACGTTAACAATCTTATATCAGGGACACTCGGTCGTCAGTTTCGAATCGGAACCACAGTATTCACAAGAGGGGAATGCAGTGGAGCGTCGCGGCATGCCGCGGCGCTCCATGCGTGCGGTTAGGGGAACCCGGCCAAAGCTAGTTACACGGCCGGCCGGACATCTCTTCACAGTGCCGCTGCCAGTTGGCCACGTCTCCCGAACTCAAGGAGCTTGATCTGGCCACGGGATGTGACACAGCCATCCACGCGGGCGGTGGAGCATGTCGCGGCGCCCCGTGTGGCCGCGCTACCATCAGCGCCCCCTGTGGACGGTCGCCGGAGGTCCAGACCTGCGGCGAGATCTTCCATTGGCAGCTTGTAGGGAAGGCGGGCGCGAGGAGGGTTCCACTCTTCCTGCTGGCTTGGACGGGCCGTCGTCTCTCTCCTTCACAGACTTGCACGTCGCCAGCTTGGAACGTGTATGGACCACAAATTGATCCATGTTGCTTACTGGGCTGAACCAAAAATCTTCCAAGGAGGAGATCCCAAAAACTATCCTGCTGGTAGGCTTTGGACACGACAGTGTATCAGATGTGTGGCTGCCAAAACAGATTACTATTCGTTCTCATTATTTCAGACGAAAGATTTTTTTTCATAAGCAGACTGAAAATTCGTTGGAAATAAATAAATAGGAAAAAAGATTAATCAGATACATGTCATTACAATTTTGCAAAATTTGAGATATGCTAATGTAGTCTGCATATCAGAAATAGATGGCCACTCTATCATTGATCCTGTTTGGCACAGCTGCAACGTGTTAAAAAAGCAGCTTATTTTCACAATTGGTAAAAAGCAGCTGAAAAATAAGTTGTTTTTTAGTTTATTTTGAGAAACTGCTAAACCAATAAGCTGTGAAATAAATTTACTGTTTGGTATAACTTCTGCTTATTTCTGTGAATAAGCTGAAAATAAGTTGTACAGGACTATTAACACGATGTGGTATATTTCAAAACTTGCAAAATTGTAATGGCATTATTTTATTGAGTTACTGATATGCACTGGCTTGGACAGAAGAATGCAAAATATAATTTTTTTCTTACATGTTGAAGGTAAAGTCCTTGACGGGAGAGTGCCAAAGATAATTTTTGACCAAGCCACTAAATGCCATTACAATTTTGTAAAGTTTAAAATATGCCACTCTCATGTTATAATGGTAGGGGGTCCTCCTCTGTGTCAATGATATGCAAGCTAAAATGGTACATTTTAAATTTTGCAAAATTGTAATAGCATATTTTAAATTAATAAAAAAATTATATAGTGAACCAACTGATCAGCCTAAATACGAGCAGTATATTTAATAAAGTAGCACTAGGTACAGTATATATCAGCTCAGTAATTATATACCACACGAGCAGAAGATTTCCAAGAGCGATCACAAGGGAACTGATAAAATAAGCTCAGCCCTTTTCCCACTCTCGATCGGAAGAAACCACCGTAGAGCGTATTCCTACGTAAGTGTCATGCTTATGCTTCGCTGCTTCGTATCTTTTTTAGTGATACGGGTAGCGTACGTGGATGCCTCGTCGAGCACCCATGACCCATCAGGGCTGCAGGCAGGACGCGCGCGCACGCACCGTCCATGTTGATTTCATTCTTCGGACGCATATGCAGCGATCGAGTGGCCTTGGCGTCGCTCCAACAAGCTCGCGGTTAGGATTAATGCCCCGCGATGCTGTACCGCAGTCGCTGCCAGTTCACGGCGTACTTCCCCCGTTCCCCGGAGAGCTCAAGACGACAAGGGACGTAGCCATCCACGCGGTCTGTGGAGCAGAGCAGGCCGCGCACCGTCGTCACGCGCGCTGCCATCCGGACGAACGCTAACCGCACCAGCACCAGCGGCCGGCGCGCTCTCTTTCGCTGGCGGCTTCTCCGGGGACGCCGAGGTTTGAGTTTTCCACGGCGAATCTGGCTCGGATCGCCGGTGGTGCCGTGTCGCTTGCTTCACAGACTTGCACGTCTTCCGCATGGAGTGTAGCGACGACCGACCGTGCACTTACCACGTAGCTCCAATCTATCCTTCCGGGGCCTAATTCTTATTGACCAATCACCATATGAATTGATCCGTCTAACTTCCTGGGCTGAGCTCAAAAACTTCAGGAGAGGACCCAGACTATCCTGGTAGGCTTTTGGCACGACCATGGTCCAGACTCCAGGCTATGCCCTCTGCCCTTACCAGCCCATTTCGGCCGAGTCAGTTAGTGGGTCGTTTATAAGAATGGTACGGAGAATTTTGACTTAGCTATATTATGTACCCAGCAATAAAAAGGCCGAGCCAAATTTAAATAAAATTTAAGGGTTCGTGGGCTGTGACCTGTTAAACATAGAAAGCTTACACTAAGTATAGAAGGATATATTCTATGTTTGGAGCTGCGTCTCCTGATGATCATATACTCTGTAATTACGACTGTACCTCCTTTATGAACATTCCTCTATAAATACGAGAGATCAATACTCATTGGGGTATCCTGCGCCAACATCGTAACATCGTAATAGAGCCACGAAAATTTCTCTGAAGATGTCAAGCACATCATCTTCTTCCTCCTCCACCACCTCCGCCACCATCTCATCTCTAACCTCGTTCTCTACCTTCGCTGCCATTCCAATCCACGATGCCGTTACCATTTGCCTGACCAAGGCTAATTTTCATCTATGGCGTGCCCAGCTCCTCCCGTATTTGCGGAGTACGAAGCTTCTGGGCCTTGTCGATGGATCAATTTCGGCACCCTCAAGACTTGTCGCAGCGTCGACGAGTGCTGGTGATGACCTTGTGCCTAATCCGGCATACGCCCGGTGGTACGAACTGGATCAACAGGTCCTTAGCGGCATTCTTTCCTCGCTCTCTGAGGAAGTCCTACAAGATGTTGAGTCGGTCACAACATCCAAAGAAGCCTGGGACACCCTTGAACGAATGTTCTCATCTTCTACGCGAGCATGCGCTGTTCAGATCAGGTTTGAGTTGGCTACAACTAAAAAGAGAGATCTCTCAGCCTCTTACTATTTTTGTCAGATTAAGGGCTTTGCTTCTGATTTAGCTTCTGCAGGGACTCCACTTCGCAATGATGAAGTCATTGCCTACCTCTTGGCTAGTCTCGGCTCGGACTATGATCTGTTTGTCACTTCTATGACCACCAAGAGTGAGGCGCTTACTCTTGATGATCTGTATGCACATCTGATGGCCTTTGAGGCACGTCAACTCCAGCATCAAGCTGAAATGCGCCTCAACATTGGTGCCTCGGCGAACTTTGCAGGGTCTGGTGGCCCGCCACGAGGCCGCGGTCGTGGTCGTGGTCGCACTCATGGCCATGGCCAGCCCGCGAGAGGTCGAGGCCATCCAAACCCTGCTGGACGTGATAATTCCAGGCGCCTCATATGTCAGATATGTGGCCGTACAGGTCACACTGCAATTAAGTGTTGGTATCGAATGGATGAGTCTTATCAAGACGAGCAACCTTATGCTGCCGTGGCTGCTACCTCCTCCTACAAAGTGGATCCGAACTGGTATAGTGATACAGGGGCCACATATCATATAACCAGTGATCTAGACCGTCTTGCTTTACGTGAGCAATACCATGGTGGTGAAATGGTTCAAGTTGGCAATAGAGCAGGTTTGCAAATTAAGCATATTGGTTCTTGTTCTATTAATACTGCTACTCGTCCTCTTGCTCTACAAAATGTTCTTCATGTTCCTGCTATTTCTAAACATCTACTATCAGTTCATAAATTGTCTCGTGATAACAATGTCTTCTTTGAATTTCACCCATCTTATTTTTTTATCAAGGATTAACCCACCGAGAGAACTCTTCTGGAAGGCAAATGTGAGTCCGGTCTGTACCCCATCAAGCCTTTTGATGTTGCCTTCCTGAAACAAGCTTTGGTGAGTGTCACTGCTCGTTGGGATTAGTGGCATGCTCGGTTTGGTCATCCATCTAGTCAAGTCGTTCAGTCTATTTTGCGTCTCAATAAGCTTCCAAGTGTCCAGGAGTCATCTTCCGTCATTTGTAATGCATGTCAATTAGCTAAAAGTCATCAATTACTTTACAGTTCTTCGCCTCATCGATCTACATCACCTCTAGAGCTTGTATACTCTGATGTATGGGGCCCTGCTCCTAAATCTATTGGTGGTTATAAATACTATATTAGCTTCATTGATGACTTTAGTAAATTCACCTGGATTTATCTGATGCATGATTGCACGGATGCTCAACGTATTTTTCTCCAGTTTCAAGCCCATGTAGAACGTCTTCTAGACATGAAAATTAAGTGTGTGCAATCTGACCGGGGAGGGGAGTACCAAAAATTCCACAATCAATTTTTTTGAACTCTTGGTATTTCTCACCGTGTTTCTTGTCCCCACACCCATCAACAAAATGGCTCTGCTGAACGTAAGCATCGCCATATTGTTGAAACTGGACTGGCACTTCTTGCTCATGCATCCATGCCTATAAAATTTTGGGATGAGGCCTTCTTGACAGCAGCATATCTTATTAATCGTCTCCCGACCCGAATGATTGATAACTCTACTCCTCTAGAGCATCTTTTCAAAGCCCCACCCAATTACTCTATGCTGAAAATATTTGGTTGCACTTGTTGGCCTCACCTTCACCCCTATAATAAACATAAACTTTCATTTCGCTCAAAACTTTGTGTTTTTCTTGGATACAGTTCTCTCCACAAGGGGTACAAATATCTTGATCTTGACTCTAGGCGTGTCTACATTTCACGAGATGTTATTTTTGATGAATCAGTCTTTCCTTTCTCTAAACTTCCTTCATCAGACGTTGCTACCTCATCTCACTTGGACAATAGCAGTACTAATTTGAATATTTATCATATGCCTGTTTTGCATCCTGCTAACTCTTTGGATGCAGATGATCGCCAGCAATCAACCACTCAATCTACCTTGGAACTGCCACACCAATCAATGCCAGCTGCGGTTCATTCCTCGCATGGTACTTGTCAGCCTTTTGAACATGCAATGGTGCCTCCTGATCCAGTGGCATCTACGTCGACTTTTGCGACAGAAGTATCTGTTCGATCCATGGCTACAGCAGGTCCTCCTCCTACCCATCAATATGGCACTCGTCTGAAAAAACAACATCAAGTGTCCCAAAATTCGTACAGATGGTACAGTTGCTTATTCAGCAGCTTGGTCTTCGAATTCTGAACCCACTTCTCATAAAGTTGCTATGGCGCACCCTCTTTGGCGTCGTGCAATGGATGATGAGTTTCATGCTCTAGTTAAAAATGAGACGTGGCACTTAGTTCCACCTCGTGCTGGCCTCAATGTCATTGACTGCAAATGGGTTTTCAAACTCAAGCACAAACCTGATGGCTCTATTGACCGCTATAAAGCTCGTCTTGTTGCCAAGGGTTTCAAGCAACAGTATGGTATTGATTATGCTGACACTTTTAGTCCTGTCATTAAGCCTACTACTATTCGAGTTTTATTGTCACTTGCTATCTCCCATGGATGGAGTCTTCGTCAGATTGATATCCAGAATGCTTTCTTGCATGGTTTTCTTCATGAAGATATTTATATGAGGCAGCCTCCTGGTTACGAGGATTCAAAATTTCCACATCATCTTTGCAAGCTTGACAAATCCCTTTATGGCCTCAAACAAGCTCCTCGAGCCTGGTTTTCTCGCCTTAGCTCTAAACTGTTGCAATTGGGGTTTCAAGCGTCTAAGGCTGATGTTTCTCTTTTTATACTCAAGAGTGATGGTATTTGTATGTACATTCTCATATATGTGGATGACATCATAATTGTCAGCTCCTCTGCATTGGCTACGGATAAGCTTCTTCTTCAGCTACAGGCTGACTTTGCGGTGAAAGATCTGGGCACCTTAAAATATTTTCTTTGGCATTGAGGTTCATCATACGAGTACTGGTCTTCTTTTGACCCAGCAGAAATATATTAAAGATCTTCTGGTCCGAACTAATATGATGCATGCTAAAGGTGTCTCCACTCCTATGGCAGCTAATGACAAGTTCTCTTTGCATGATGGTGTCAAGCTCTCAGATGAAGATACTACAAAATATCGGAGTGTTGTTGGTGCTCTCCAATATCTTTCTCTGACTCGACCAGATATTTCATTTTGTGTCAACAAGGTCTATCAGTTTCTCTCGGCACCAACCACTGTCCATTGGGCTGCAGTCAAGCGCATCCTGCGTTATCTCAAGGAAACTACTGATTTGGGTCTATCATTCACAAGGTCCAAGTCTTCCTTTCTCAGCACTTTCTCAGATGCTGATTGGGCCGGTAATCCAGATGATCATCGCAGTACTGGAGGATTTGCCATATTTCTTGGTGATACATTGGTGTCTTGGAGCTCAAGAAAACAACCAACGGTTTCACGGTCCAGCACAAAAGCTGAATACAAAGCGGTTGCCGATGCTACAACTGAATTGATTTGGATACAGGTTCTTCTCTAGGAGCTTGGTATCCCACAAGTCCGTACGCTCAGCTTATAGTGTGATAATATTGGTGCTACATACTTGTTTGCTAATCCTATCTTTCATCGACGAACCAAACATGTTTGTTGAAGTTGATTATCATTTTGTTTGGAGCGTGTTTCAACTCGCCAACTTGAGGTTCGGTTCATTTCATCTAAAGCAGGTTGCAGACGTAATGACGAAGCCTCTGGCAGCTCCTTTCTTCACTAGATTTTGGAACAATCTGAACTTAGCTCATCGTAGTCAAATTGAGGGGGTGTTAAACATAGAAGGCTTACATTAAGTATAGAAGGATATATTCTATGTTTGGAGCTGCGTCTCTTGATGACTATACATCTCTTATGAACATTCCTCTATAATATGAGAGATCAATACCTCATTGGGGTATCCTGCGCCAACATCATAACATGACCCTTTACCACCCTTTAGTGGTTGCACATATCTGGCGGGCCGATTTAAAATTCGATAAAGGTTCAACATCGAATACAATTTTTTTTTTTGAGAAAAAAACTACCACAGGTAAAAAAAGGCTAACCAGCCCATAGCCCAGATACGTAGCACTCGAATCGGTGCCATCGACACTTCAGCAGGGTTTCTTTTTTTTATTATTTAATTGCATAAATCATGCACATCAGGGTTTGAAAGGCCTGTGAGTTTGCGGGGTGAGTCACAAAGCTTGACAAATAGTACATGTTACTTTGATAATGTGTTTAAATAAATTTCTGATATTAATAATATAAAGTTTCACAAATCACCAGTCCGATGGGTTGGAATGGATCCATCTCAACCAGCACTTTTAATCTCGACACGAAACAAAAATGTTCAACTAGTCGAAAGAGCCTTGCAGAACTTGACCGAACAAATCCTATACTGCTCACAAAACACAATTGTTAGTCCTAGTGCTCACATCTGCAGTTCTCGAACTTCTGTTCCATATGGTCCATATTTAAGCACCAACATGTATTTCTTGCCAGGGTTTTTGCATATCCACTCTCTGGATATGCATTTACTCAATGAATTTCAAGTGCAGCATGGGGAATTGGGCATCTGCTGACGTATGAAGCAAATACTTCAGCCCGTCTCCTCCAGGTTCATCAGTGCCATGCAATCTAGTGCAACCAATGTGAAGTCTCAATGTCCTTATATCAGAAAAAGTCCTTACCATAAGTGGGTTCAATTACTCCATGTCATTTGAAACCACAGCGTTGCCAGTGCCCTTGGGGACCTTGCGGCGCTTGAGAATCTTGCGCACAGTGGCCATGTCGTCCCATCTCTTCACAGTGCCATATAAGTTTGATAGGAGGATGTACCGGCTCCCCTGCTGAGGCTCTAGTTCAATGAGCTTCTTGGCAACCTCCTCCCCAAGCTCGACCTCTCCGTGGTTCTTGCAGGCAGCAGCAAGCGCACCCCATAAGCCCGGGTGTGGTTCCACAGGCATGCTCTTGACAAAATACACTGCCTCCCTGACACGACCTGCCCGGCCAAGCAAATCGACCATGAGACCATAATGCTCGGGGTCCGGCTGGATACCGAAGTCTTCAACCATTGTGTCGAACAACCAGCGGCCCTCATCGACGAGACCTGCATGGCTACACGCGGCCAGCAACCCAACAAAAGTTATGTCATTTGGTCGAACACCGGCGAATTGCATCTTCCAGAAGAGTGACAAGGCCTGCCTCTCGCCGCAGTTCATGGCGAGCCCAGCGATCATGGAGTTCCACGTGTATATGTTTCTCACGGGCATTTCAGCGAACACCCTAACGGCAGCACGTATGTTCCCGCATTTCCCGTACATGTCGATGACTGCGGTCGCGAGGACGATGCTCATCGCCTCCTGCAACTGACCCTCGGCGTACGCGTGCACCCACGTGCCGTACTCCAGCGACCGCAGCTGCGCGCACGCCGAGACGGCGCTCACCAGCGCGGCCTCGTTCGGCACGGCGCCGCAGCCGACCATGTCACCGAACACCCTCAACGCCTCGTTGCAATGCCCGGACTGCACGAGCCCGGTGATCATCGAGCTCCACGAGGCGGCGTTCCGTTCGGGCATTGCATCGAACAACCGCCGCGCCTCGCAGACCATCCCGGCGCGCGCGAACGCGCCCAGCATCGCGTTCCACGAGACCACGTTCCGCACGGGCATCGCCTCGAAGAACCACCTCGCCTGCTCCACCCCGCCGGCGTCGGCGTGACCCGCGACCATGGTGGTCCAGGTGACTACGTCGGCGACATCGCTGGCGGCCTCCGCGAACAGCCGGTCCGCGGACGCGACGTCGGAGGCGGCGAAGTAGGACGAGACGGCCGCGTTCACGACGTAGACGTCGCGCCAGTGGCCCAGCCGGACGGCGAGGGAGTGGAAAACGCTCGCGTGCGCGCGGCTGGCGACGCGGGTGCAGGAGTGGAGCGAAAAGGAGAGGGAGATGTGGTCGGGCCGGAGACGGTGGAGGAGCAGCAAGCGGAGGAGGAGCGCGCAGGCGGAGGGGTATGGGGAGTCGCGAAGGAGAGCGTTGACGGAGTACCGGGAGGAGAGGTGGCCCGAGGCGAGGAGCACGGCGTGCGCGCGGCGGAAGCTGGATGGCTCGGTCGCGGCGGCGGCGGCCACGGTGGCGAGCCAGGAGGAGGGCCGGGCGGTGAGGATGACGCTGGCCGTCATGGCCCATGGAACAGAGTAGGCTGACTTGTGGGAGCGAATACATCAAGAGAGGTGAGGTCCGGCTCCCATTCTTGGGCCGGAAAAAGGTTCTTCGTTCATGGGCTGGGCAGCCTGGGCTCAAGAACGCTTCAATTGCGATACTTTTTATTTGGTTTTCGATATTTTTGGAGACGATTTGCTTTTCGATTTTTTTTTTCTAGACGATTTGCTTTTCGAATTGAAACGACTCCGGTTCGAATCGAATTGAAATTGACCGCGCACTCAAAGCAGCTTGACGTTGGCGCACAGAACGAAAGGAGCTTGTTTCAACTTCAATATTGTATTGCCAGTGGAAGACCGCTATCACACCGTCTTTTTTCTCAATATGAGCTTTTTCGCCATTCCATTTTTCTCCTTCCTTTTTAGACCCGAGAAATGCAAGGTCTGGACTCGCCTGTCTGAAACATCAGTTCAGAGTGAAAAGGTGTTGTATATCAGTTCAGAGTGGATCCAGGTGTTGTCCTTGTCCAGAATGGCTTTTTTGAAACTGGGGGATAAAAGGCCTCCATTTTCGTTGCATGGAGCTGTTCGCCTTTTTTTTTTTTGACCACAAAGTCTCCAGAGATTCCAAGTGCCGGGTAAGTTTCGGCACTTAAACCCTGCTTTTTACTTGGAAAAGCAGGAAATTAGGAACGTAATGACTTGACTCCGCGCGATAGATGACGACGAGGTGATGAGCCACTGACGAACGAGAGAACGTACTCCTTTTTTTTAAATTATAAGTTATTTCAAAACTCTTTTAATTTTTTTAAATTATAAATTATTTTCACTTTTTAAAATAATTATTTTTAATTTTTTATCAACACTTAAAACGACTTATAAAATAAAACAGATAGAGTACCAAATAAGCTCCTTTCCCCTTCTAAAGAAGAAGAAGAACAGTGCAAGATCCGGCCCCTAACAAATCCCCGGTGTGAACGCATGCTCCTTGTCGTGAAGTACGTCACTTTTTTTTTTACTATTTATACTTTTAATTAGTCCCACTAGTCGAAGTTGATTAATCAGCGTATTGGATATGGTTCTACGCGATACTATACAAGTTGCTACTCGTCAGTCAAGGAAGCAGTGTGAGGCGTACTGTGTGAGGATTGTTTACTTGCTCGCTCAGTCATTGCGCACGAGGTTCATGTGTCAGTGTCTTCAAACGTGCCGTGCATTCAAATTTTCTACAACTATAAAATTCAACTGCTCCAGGCATGATTGCATTCGATCGGAAACATCCTGGCTGCTGCATCAAGACTTCTTAATAGCACCAATACTACTCCTAAAGTACTTCTAGGAGAAACACTCACAAGCGTATGCTAGCAGTATATTATTCAGATGAGTGGACTTATGTCGTCCGTGCATGTACCTTACATGTACTTTGTGTGGTGACAACACGCGTGGGTAGCATTAGTTCTATTTCTTCGCTAATCTTTGTCCTTGTTAAACTACTACTCTCTCCGTTCTTTAATTGATGTCACCGTTGACTTTTAAATTTATCTTTGACTATTCGTTTTATTTTAAAAATTTGTTCGAATATGTAAAATTTTAAGTTGTGATTCAATTGAAGTTAATAATAAATTAAACTATATCAAAATATATAAAATTTATCAAAAAAATTTGAATAAAATGAATAGTCAAGGTTTAATTTAAAAGTCAACGACGATATCAAATAAAGAACGGAAAGAGTATGTTATAGGATACTACTCTTTTGGAATCAAGCTGTAATTATATTCAAGTGTTCACTATAGGGGAGGAATATGAATTCACAATCAAAGGTCCACCTTTGAAAGTGGTTCCTCTATTGCGCTGCCCTCAGCAGTGAGGCCGTCGGTTGCGCCCTTGCCCTTTAAATCGGCTCGAGATGCTCTTGTCAACCAACCTTGCGCTCTTGCCCTTCTAAATTAAAATTATCAGCGCATATGGATGCATGTTTTTTTTGTGTAACAGGAAAAAGCAGCACAGCCGGGAAATATAAAAACACCAAAACACAGTTTCCCCCTATTTGGTTTGCCATAAGAAGTCACAACGAACAAAAAAAAGTTCCTGCGCCTCTCCGCATCCAATGATCCAAATATCCAAAGAAGAGCAAAATACTACTGGTAAAAACCAAAAAGTGAACCAGCACTTGAGTCTACTGCAGTATGAACATGACACCGTAGTCAGTAGTCCACACATCTGGAGCGCACGCCAGTAGTCAAGAGGTACAATAGGCGCCCGGTCCACGAATTGGGTGCCTGCAGAGAGGTACACACCATTGCTTGTGCTTAATTAGTTGGACTCGTTGGAGGCCCACATAGGTATTCGTTGACCCATTAACCATCATACAGAGAGAAAGAGAGCATCTTCAACCCGGTCAATCTGTAGGCTTGTACGCATGTGCGCAGTCTAGCTGCATCCAAGGAAGTTCTGCCTGATATCGATCGATCGGTTGCTTTAATGTGCTAGGAGTAGTCGTTATTGAATTGTGGCTGAGAAAATGATCACTGTACTGAGATGTATCCGTGACGCTGATCGCCTCTATGGTCCTTGAGTTTCTCGCAGAAAATGTCTGCGCCAGGGCTCCCTGGGTAATGCATGTGCTGGGCTTTGCGCCAATTCCAAAATACTCCTATTCAGTACACATTCAGTAAATCCCAAAAACACTGCAGTAAAGTACATCCAACAATAGCGTGCTGTCGTTGTTGCAACCACAGTCAAGGCACGTCCATTTCATGTTCACCAAAATTGACCCAGAAAATACCAAAGCCACTCACGAGAACTTTTTCGAGACCAACTGTTTAGAAGCCGAAGTTTCTGAGCTTGTTCTCTGTCCATCGATCACCGTCATCTGACAGAGATGTGTGTGCGATCATCAGAAACCGCATGTCCCTTGACATGGATGCATGCATGATGGCGGCACAGTTGGGCACGGCACTGCCTATACCCACAAATAGTAGAAACGAACTGTTGTCCAAGGATGGATCGATTGACCATAAGACTTTGATTCCATCTCCTCTTTGTAGATTAGTCTGACAGCTTCTTTGGGAAGTTCGTATGTCGATCTGATCAATATCCAGTTTGCCAGTTAAATCGATCCGCCGACCTTGTAGGTTGGTACTGTGATTCGTCAACGTACTTCGCCTGAAAGTTTGCAGCTTTTTTTTTAGTCTTGTTTGGTATAGATTTTTATAAAACAACTTCTTTAAAAAAATAGTTTTTTAAAAAAAACTGACTTCTTTATAAAAATAGATTCTTTATAAGAAGCACTTTTCGAATCGTTTTGAAAAATGGATTTTTATTGTGATATCAATGTAAAAATGAGTGAAGAAGCCACAAAAAGCTATATTTTTTAATACTTTTAGCTCATAGTATAGAAGTGCTTCTTGAGGATAAGGAATAGAAACGCCTCTTTTAAAACAGTTTGCTGAGCTTCGTGTAAAATCTAGAGAAGAAGCAATTTAAGAATCCATACAAACAAGCACTTAGTAATGTGAATAACTAAGCTAAAAGGTCATTGACTCAGCAGGGTGAGGTGGCTATGTTGAGTATGGCTGTTGGCCACTTACAGAAAAATAAAATCACAAAAGGGACAGACGTAGAGGCTCCAGCGCCACTTCATTGCTGGCAAGAAACCAACAGCAACTTGTACTTCCACACTAGTTCATCATAACGCGTTGCGTAATCTTCACAAAATCATAGAGGGAGATCACCAAGCTTGCGTGCGTCGAAATGTTGCTATATAATTGTATCATATACACAAGTCGTAGTAGCATAGCGTTTGATTTTAATTAGTCATTCAAAAACAAGCACAATCGTATACAAAATTTTGGGCTGCAAAAAGAAGTTCTCTGTTCATTGGGTTGTGGGTTAGGTACTTAGGTTCAGAGTCGCTTTTTTATTATTACCCTTTATCTTTTTTCTTGAAAAATTGAGATGGGTCCACTTCAAATTAAAATGTACTCGCATCGCCGAAAAATAAAAGTACTCATACAAGCAATATAGTTTTTTTTTTTTTGAGTAACCAAGCAACATAGGTTAGCGCACAACGGGAAGCCGGATAAATTTTTTTTTTCCTGGCCTCCAACGAACGCACATGCCAAGGGCGGACTAGCTTGTTGAACATCTGCGTTATTTCTCTCCATTAGCTAGTGGACTTTGGTCGATTCCTGGATATCTAGTTAGTGGGATAAATAGCATGTGGATCTCTCTCTCTCTCTCTCTCTCTAGCAGGATCATATATACGAGATCCTTAATGTCGTAAAGGTAGAAAGACTTATGCACCGTATTGCTTTTTTTTTTAACCTTGAAACAGTAGGCGAGGAAGCAATATAGGCTCTGTTCGGAACTCTGCCCTCCTGCTGCGCGGCTGTGAAGCCTCTCAGTTATTTTTCACTGTGCCGTCTATGGAATATAGTAAACAGTGCAGCAAAAATAATAGGACAAGAAAAGAGAAGCTCACATCATACTATGGTAAAGATGATGTGGGTTTCTCTAAACGACAAATGGGCTCCCTCTGAGAAAAAACAAACGATCGATCTGAACCGTTCATCTGTTATTTGTTGAATCCGACGACTCCCAGCTAATCTTTACCATAGGAGTTGTGAGAAACGACTTGCCTACGTGCATGACGATAAATGACGACAGCATGACGAAACGTAAACAGGCATTGCAACCTAGACGAGACAATACTGATCGACTAACTTTAAGATTCAGTTGTGCGTCTTCACTACAAGTGTCGTTAACGAATTGAAATGTTCTCTTTTTTTCTAAGAAAATTATCGCTCGGTGCAAATTAACAAAGGCGATCCAAGGATCCGAAAGTGTGAACGCATGTTCTCTGCATCGCACAAGTTTACCTCTGTAGTAGACCTAATTACGAGTCAAGAATGCAATAATGCATGCGCTTATGTCGTTAATTTACTTGCTTAGTCCTCGTCCACGAGGCTCTTATGACGACTTTTATGTTGAGAAGCTTGGACGCATTGTTATTATCAGCAGAGCATGTAGTTGTCGAGCATAGAGTTTGGGCCGGAAGGAAAGATCCTTGCAGCTGCCACGCGATTTGGCGGCGACATCAATACAAGGCAACGACGAAGACGATGATGGGTTATGTTTGAAAAGTAGTGTATAAGTTAGTATAAAATACTGTAGGGTGTAGTAGAAGTACGAGTAGTGTATATTGTGTGGACTAGTGTCTTGTCCTATAGAGGCAGGTGTGTCTTTGTACTAAGAGCGCGCATTGCCGCGTTGCTAGTTCATACTGTACAGAAAATTATCCTCACCGAAATGTCGATCAAAACTCACAACTCACATAGCTGAAGAGCTAGCACACCAATCCTTCCACCAAAACGTGGCCAGACCTCAGACTGCCAGAGGGCATCGCTGGTACGTACTTGTAGCTACTTTGACTCGTTGGGACCCACTTCCGCAGCAGCCTGCAGCCTTCATATCTACAGTTGCGCGTCGTCGTTCCGTCAATCTACCGACGCGAGGGCATGTGCTGCTGCGTGCAGAGAAAACTCCGCTTGATCGTGATTCATATAGATGCACGTGCTTTGCTTATGTCTAGACGATGCAACAGCTACGGATTTGTTCAAACCGATTCCAGCAGAGTGAAATTTGACCCGGTTTCAATCAAGCTGCGCTCGGCCACCTCACTGTTCCTAGGCGAAATGTCGCAAAAAGTTCCTGCGTGACCGAGACACGGTTGAGCACGACACTGCACGGTCCACTTGCAAACAGCAAAACACAGTACAGAAACCGACCGCTGAGGATTGGACACAGTCAGCTCGCGCCTGGATCGGAGATGCGTCTCGCTCTCTCCATCGATGTCACATTCATATGAGCATGTGCGTTGCATCTTAGAGAGCTCGCAGCGACGTCGTTTTTTCATCAGTTCTTGCGGCCTAGATCGATCTAGGAGCGGGTAACTCTGGCCAAGAAGGAGTAGTAATTAATTACATCGTCAATGATGCTGATTGTCGAGGATCAAGTTTGTGTTGCAGCCCAAACCTTGTCTGTTTGACCAGACCCATCTTAATTTGACTATAAGCTTCTTTTTTTTAGAATATTTGACCATAAGCTTTGATAGGTTCTCTTCTAAATTAATCTGTATCTGATCAGTTTTAAGTACCATTGAATTGTCCACAAAATCAACCCGAGACAGTAGTCGACATACGCTTTCCAAGTTCCAACCTGAAAGCTGCAGCTTTTTTTTTTTTTAGCGTGTGAACTCTAGCTACAGCGTGTATCGATAACTCGGCAGATTAAAGCAACTGGGTTATGTACGTGCAATGCAGCTGTTTGCAACTCGAATTAAAATAAAACACGCACTAAGAGAGCTGGCCAGGTCACACGCTTAATCAGCATCGATCTCTACACTTCGTCACCGGCAGGACGACGCCTCAACAATTTGTATTTCCATACGTTCCAGTTCGTCAGAAGTAACGCGTTGCTACACAATTTGCGTTTGCGCGACGATAGCAGTAGCATTGACATTTTCGAACGACTGAGACAAACACTATTAGTTACTCCCTTCGTTCTTCGTTCTGGACACAGAAATTAAAAATATGTTACGCAGAAAACGAGAAAAAAAAATAGAGATAGAGATTTATTGGAAAGAGAGAAAGTGTATTGAAAAGAAAAAAAAAGGTATATTGAACAAATTTTCAATGCTAAAATGAATTATATTTGTGAACGAAGGGAGTACAAAGTTTCCATCACACTGATATGTGATATATAGATGTGTACAAATATGTATAATCCTTTCATTCTTAATTATTGTCGCTGTTGATTTTTAATATCAATTTTGATTATTCGTCTTATTAAAAAAGTTTGATGAATATTATATATTATTTTATTATTAATGTTATTTTAATTACAACTTATAATTTTACTTATTTGAATTAATTTTTAAATAAAATAAATAGACAAAGTTGATATCAGAAGTCAATGACGTCAATAATTTAATTTAAGTAACGGAGGAGTCTGTAATTAGGTTATGTGTATGCTGACTAATTCGTATAGCTTAGCAATATGTTCTCATGATAACTAATCAAACAAGCGAGCCGGAAAGTTGGGCTGGGGCATCGTCCCCCCGCCCCAGCAGCGTTGAAGCGCTCTCCGCGGCGTCGGCGTACGGCGCGCGACGATGGCGACGCGGGGCCAGCAAAGCGCGCCGATTCGTCGACTCGGCGCGACCAGATCAGCCGCAAAGCATCCACTTGCGCTACGACACCGATGGCCCGGTCGACCCCGTCCGAAATTTTCCACATGCTGGACGTGCAAGTCTCCCTTCTAGGCCTAGACGTGAGAACCGATCAGAGAGGATAAAGGTGCGCTGCCGCACCCTGCACCCTGCACTGATTAAGTCCATGACAAGTTCGTCTGTGAAACTGTTACTGTTCCCCAGGGACGAAGGGACGACGCCTTACTTTTACGTAGCCTTAATTTTTATCCAGGACGGTGTCAAAAAAAGTTATCCAGGACGATACTGGAGGAGGCACTACGGTCTACAGGGCGGCAATGTAAAAGTTCCGGCTCGTTCAAACGGCTCCACCGAGGAGCTAGTCTCAAGGATAGATACAAGACAACGTGAGGAAATGGTCTAAAGTTTTTCTTGTTTTCAGATAGGATCCAATGAGCATGTATAATCACACAATAATAAGTACATTTTTGTTGGCGATGCAGTCAAAAGTAGATTCACTTCTTCCTAAGCAATGATAGTTTACCGGTTCGTTAAAACGGACCTTAAGTTAAATTGACTAGCTAGCCAGGTCACTCTAGAGTTGAACGGCTTCATGCTAGACCTTGTCAAACTCTTAAATTTAGACAAAGCATCGTCGAATTCATCGATGGCCGTGTGAGAAATGCAATGTATTTTAGGCTAGTTATATGCATTATTCGTCGCGTTTGATTTTATAGCGAACCATGTTGCAGCCTATGCACGAGTGGAGATGCTCTAACATCCTGCTCCGTACCAAGAAGGACAAAGTATAAGACCACTGGAACAAAAGAAACAGAAACAAAGTACAGCAAGCAGGAAATAAACAATTAAATTTCATTATCGCGTCCGGACCTCCAACACAACCTTTCCGCTTACTATTAGAGAATCGTTTCATACTCCTATATATGGTCACTGGAAACACATGTTATTCTCTGTTCCCATACCTTTAGGCTTTAGTCCGACACACCCGTGCCACAAAAGGCAGCAACGGGTACAGACTCCAGACGAACCACCGCGGAATAAAAAAAAAACGACAGAAGCAGCGTCCGTCGCGGCCGGAATCCATCCAAACGAGCTCAACAAGTTGGAGAGATTTGGGATTACGATTAAACTACTATTCCGTTTCCTGCTCATTCTGTCACGTTCATGGCCCAACCCAAGCCCCTCTCCGTCCTTCCTCCCTTCGACGAACCTGCCCGATTTGACCACGTTCTCTGCTGCCCGCCCTTTTTTTTCAGCGGCAGCGACGTTGGTTGCATCCTGCCGCGCGCCGGGCATAAATAGCCCCGCGCTCGCTCCCAGTCCACCCCAGCAACCAGCCGCGCACACCATCGAGAACGATCGAGCGAGCTCGGTCCTTCGCCCTCTCGTCTGTGAGGAACAGGACACAGCAAAACCGAGAAGCGGAGCAAGCGCGAACGGAGGATCGAGAAAGGGCTAAAGGAACGTTAATTTGCTGAATAGATGGGGCGCGCTCCGTGCTGCGAGAAGATGGGGCTCAAGCGGGGTCCCTGGACGCCGGAGGAGGACCGGATCCTGGTGGCGCACATCGAGCGCCACGGCCACAGCAACTGGCGCGCGCTGCCCAGGCTCGCGGGCCTGCTGCGCTGCGGCAAGAGCTGCCGGCTCAGGTGGATCAACTACCTGCGCCCGGACATCAAGCGCGGCAACTTCACCAGGGAGGAGGAGGACGCTATCATACAGCTACACAACATGCTCGGCAACAGGTGATTGTTATTCTAAACTGCCTGATTTTCACAGACTCCATCCAGTTGATTCAATTTCAGTCATATAAAACCCAGAATACGCGCACTAAACTGCTCGTCTCTCTACTTTCAGGTGGTCGGCTATCGCCGCCAGGCTGCCGGGCAGGACGGACAACGAGATCAAGAACGTGTGGCACACGCACCTCAAGAAGCGCCTCGAGCCGAAGGCGCCCAATGCTGCCGCGCCCAAGCGCAGGGCCAAGAAGCAGCAGCAGCCTAATCAGGTCGTGGTCCTCGACGGCCCCACCACCGCGCCCGTGTCGCCGGAGCAGTCGCTCTCGACGGCGTCGCAGTCGGCCGCCACCACCACCGACTGCTCCGCGGCCTCCTCGACGCTGGAAAACGCGGACAGCTTCACCTCGGAGGAGTTCATGATCGACGACAGCTTCTGGGCGGAGACGCTGGCGATGTCGACCGTCGTGGACAGCGCCGAGTCCAGTATGGACGACGGCTTCGGTGCGTCGAGCGGCGACGACACGGATTTCTGGCTCAATGTGTTCATGCAGGCTGGTGGCGTGGAGACTTATTTGCCCCAGATTTAGGAAGATAGATAGAGGGCTGGTTCTTTGCCTCACAATTCATTGAATCTTTGTCTGCTAAGTTTTGAACAGTAGTTTTTGTATATCCTATGAATGTAAAATTTTACGGTACCCCTTTCAATGCTAATCATGTCATATCCCAAATCTCAAGTTAAAAAGAGTTTTAAAATTTTTCTTTCCTCGACAATCTAGTTTAGGCCAATTTTATGATTTGCCTTTAAAAGGAACTAAAAAATTACAAAATAGTTAATTAGAAGTCAAAATTTTGAAACATAAAATGTGAGTTTGACAAGTGTTTGACCTCTTCCTTTTTCGTCTCAAATTTTGATTTCCGGAGTTTGGAATCTTTACCCCAAAAGTCCCAAGCCAGAAAATAATGATAACAAATAAAATCATTGAGGAGGGAAATTAAAATTCGGATTTTGCTAGCGGGCCGGGATTCCCTTCCCAGGCCGGCCCACTTCCTTTTTTTTCCCTTCTCTTCGGCCCAGGCCGCGCCCCTATCTTCTTCCTTGGCGCGTTGCCCGCGTTGGCCGACGGGAGCAGGCTGACTCCAGCTGGCCGTGCCGGTGGGCTCGCGCCAGACGAGGGCGGTGACAGAGCCGTACACCGCCGTCCACTCTGACCCGCAGTGCCACATGAAGGGGAACGGGAACGGCGTCATTGGTGACCCCGAGAGCGGCGACCTCTGTCGTGACGCGTTGAATGCCGGGCACCGCCTTGCCGACCCGTTCAGCTCGCCAGGACATCGCGCTGGACGCCGCTGACCCTTGCCACCGAGGCGACGATGCCACGCAGCTGCTGAGCGCTCGAGAAGCCAACAAAAATCGCCGCACGACCGAGTTTCAGACGTGGCCACGCCAACACCTTCCGCCGGCCATAAAAGGCCTTCCCCTCCGTGCCCGCGCGTCTCCTTCGCTCCACCGCACCCCAGCGCACCCCCACAGCTCTCTCCTCGCCGGAAAAACACCTTCTCCGCCACCAATTTCGCCCTCTCCTCCGAATCCGGCCGCCACCCTCTTCCCCCGGTGAGCACCCCCTTCCCGGCCGCCATCTTTCAATTTCTCGCACAAGTAGCCTTACAAGCCCCCTAGGAAGCTAACCGAGCAAGAGATATGGGTAGCCATCGCGCCGTTGGGCCGGTCTGAGAGAGCCACCGCCGTGCGCCGCTAACCACCTGCCGCTAGCCGTCGTTCCAAGCCAGCTGGTAAAACCACACACGTCGCAGTGTGTTCCCGAGTATAGAGAAAGTGCACACCAAATTTCACGCCAAACGGAGCACTGTGCCGCCGGGAACGCACGCGCAAATCTGCACGCCCGACGCGCGTCCAGAGGCGTCCGGAGCGCGCTCTGGCATGCTGCGTTCCCTTTCCGACAGAAGTCGAACGCTAAGCTCAACCCCACTGTTGCGTAGAGTTCGACCCAAGGATTCCAGGACGCTAGTTGTTGCCTCGAGACTTGTGGTCAAGTTGCCGAGAACGCGAATCGAAGTCGGGAGCGCGTCCGGTATCGCCGAAAGCGCGACCGACCCATTCGAATCCCGTTCCCGCCCGGCAACGCGTCGCCTGAAGTCAAGGACACTGGCCCGTGAGCTTTAGAACACGTCACACCCATCATGACACTTCACTTGTAGAGGAAACCTTAGGATTAGCGACATTGACCCCGGGCTCGCTGGACACGGACATTTCACCGTGTCCTGGACTCTGCACACGGGCACTGATTCAAACCACCGCAGACCCTAGATGATTCACGGCCGCACCACCGTAGGTTCCACCGGCAGGTCCCATAATGGGCCCTAGTTGGGAAAAGCTTGATGAGTAGACACGTTTCGCCGGTTTAGTCCGGACACGGCCCACTCACCGTGTCCCGTGACCGTGGACATGGACACTATCATGTGTCCATCGTCCCAAGTGTCCCCAGAGCCGGACATGAGTTCCCTTCCCATGTTCACTTCTTTGGACACGACCAGAACCTAGATTACCGTGGACTTTGATCGGTTCATGATAGGTCCACCAGAAACCCTATCTAGGACACAACTAGATTACCATAAACCACCCAAGTTCACAGTAATTGTAGGAAATCAAACCTAATTCACTCTAAACCCTAGACCCGCACTTCCAAACATCAAAACCAAGTCCATACACCTATCCAAACTCCATTTCTTGTTTGATGATTGTTCTTTTCCGTTTTAGCTTTTATTTAGTAGTTTTGCTATGTGTTGTTTGTAGCAGAAGAAGAAGAAGAAGTTGAAGCCGCCCAAGAGCCCGAAGAGCTTGAGGAACCCGAGCCTGAAGCGGACTTCGAAGAAGCAACTGAAGGCAAGTCCTAACCTAACTTAAGCCCATTGAGCCTATGTTTTATTTACCGCGCCTATAGATAGCGATGCTAGCCTATTTTGAAATGTGTTAAACATTGCGTAGTCTGATACCTATTTGACCTTAGATATTTATATTTATGTCAGTAACTTACTGTATAAATATAGATATTTTCCCTTGAAAACCATTACCGACGTGTCCTTGATAACTATAGGAATTCCGTTCCTAGTTAGTTTCACGGAACGGGTACTATCTTGTTACTAGAACTGCTTAGGAGCACATCTGTGGTGCTCTACACCGCCATACCATTTACTATTAATTTGTAAAATGAGTTAAAAGAGTTTGGTGGTGTGAGTATCAATGAAAGGGGTGGGATTAGAACAACTGGTGCTAGGTGAAGAGGGGATGTTTCTGACCGTGGGGTGGGGCTCACCTGAGGTGATGGTGATAAGTGTGTAGGCTTCGCTGTGGTCTACCTGCCATGGACGAGACCGTCACCCCTACCATATAAGGACCGGTTTGTTAGTGCTCGAAATAGTAATTTCCGTGCAACCACAGAATCTGTATATTTTAGGCAGGACTTATTCCCTCTACGTATTCTTTCCACATCGAACCACTGTGGGGTCGGTAGTGAAGACACAAGGGAACAGGAGAAGGGCGTGAGATGACTCGTTGCCTGGCCTTCGACGGTAATTGCTCGCGTCACGAGAGCGTAAGCCCGCGGATATAGCCCCTAGTTTGTTAATACCCGGGATTGGAGGGAACCAGAAAAAGGCGTGAATGTGGTATATATTTACGACCCGGCTCCGAGAATGTACCGACACGTCATCGGTGACCTAGAAAACCCCGAGGGATGGCCCTTGTTTGCACCTTGGGTGGAATCTGTGGAAAACTGCAAAGATGTGGGATAGGCATTACACAGCTCTGATCAGGAGTAGCATAACATGTGAGTACAGTGTACAACCTCTGCATAGTTAAAAATCTTTCCGAATAGGCCGTTGTCACGGTAATGACATGCTATTGTTCGACTACCATACAATTAGATTTTATACACTTATTTGAAGAGTGAGTGGATGTAGCTACCCGTGTTTTAGAATTGTGTGACTGTGTGCCTAGGGCCGGCACGAAAGTGCCTACGCCCAATATAAAACTTGGGAACTGCGGAGAGGAGTGATAACCTTCCCCAGGTCCACTTAACTAAAATATAGCAAATGCTTTTCTCTCTTCTTTAAATCATCTTCTGATAGGAAGCCGGCATGAAAACTTGCCTTCCGCAAAACTCAACCCTCAAGCTTTCCTTGCTTCGCTACGACGAAACCTCTTACCTACTTCTTGTTGGGACTTGCTGAGTACCTTTATACTCACTCCTTTCGTTGTTGCTATTTTTGCTCAGAAGACGAGGATGACGAAGAAGATGCTGACTACGAAGAGTAGAAGCCTTGTTCGCCGTCAAGTTGCCTGTGGAATGTGTATAGACTAGGTGTGGTTTATTTAGAGTCATTGTGCCGACTCATGCTTGTACTCTAGACTTGTTTGCCGAACCTCTTAGGTTGAATAGTGCAATGTAATAAAGTACGTGTAATAAAGATCACTTTGTTTTGAATGTGTATACCAGATACGAATCCAGAGAATGGTACAGGTGGCACATAGACGCTCTTTTGTGAAAGGGGGCCTCACAAATCACGAGTGGATAAAAGATCATACGGAATGGGAATACAACATACTATGAGACAAATAAAACAACAGTTTCACAGTATACAACGCTTTAATTAAAACAATATTCCAGTATAGTTATAGTCATTATTAAGGTCCTGTTTGAACCAGGGGAGATTATTATAATATAAATTATAGAGGTATTTTTTATAATTTGGTTTATAAACATAATCTGGGTAGTCCTGTTTGGAGACCAGATTATATAACTGGTTTTTAGTTTTTTCTCTTAAATAATGTCCTATTTGCCCTTCACACATTTAAATCTGATTTTCCCCCCCTAATCGTTGAGCAGAAGTGCGTGCTTGACTTGGTCGTTTGACCTTCACGTAATAGCAATGAGAAGGAATCATTACTATTATTTTTTTTTCTCTTCTCCCAACACCATACAATGCTAAACACAGGGGAAGTTTAATATTGGATCTCCAGCATCAAAACTCAAGCTGTTGATACAAATATATAAAATATTAAACAATCAAGGAAATTAAATATATAAAGTACAGATATAGTATAAATTTGAATTTTTACATAAAAATTTAATCAATCTCATCGAACAAAGCATTACATAAGCTATCACCAAAAACATTCATATCGGAATATTGTCCAAATTGAATGTTACCACCACCTTGTTGAGAAGACGTTTCGGCTGGCATTGGCATCTCATCTTGATCACACTTGTCGAAGTCCTCGTCACTCAATGCGCTCTCTCTAATGAAATTATGTAGTGCCATGCATGCTAAAATAATTTTACTTTGCTTTTCCAATGGATAACTTGGTATGTCTAAGAATATCCTCCACTTCATCTTCAAGACTCGGAAAGATCTCTCAATGACATTGTGAAGAGAAGAATGGTAGTAATTGAATAATTCTTTTTTACCTCGTCGCCTTGGATCTTCACGAAATTCTGGTAAATGATGATTTGTCACCTTGTGCGGTGCAAGATATAGCTTATTTGGATACCCCGAATCGACGAGATAAAATTTACCTGTAACATTATAAAACAATTTTCAGCTTAAAAATTATTGTAAAATATGAGTGTAATGTAATAGTTTTGTCACCTGGGCTCGAGCGGCAGGAGTGATGAAAGATTTGTTCCATAGTTGGATGCAAGTCTCCGCTCCTGATATATGCGTGTGCAGTTATTTGTTGGAGAAAAAGATGGACTCGGAGATATATTTTGTAATTATCTAAAATTAATGAAAAGTATTTGGTCTTTTTGAAGTCATAATCAAATTTTATCTAGGGTAGATTAGATTATGGGTTTCTATAATCTGGAGGTTTAGTTTTTATAATCTAATCAATAATTTGACGTTTTTGAAACCAGTAAAAATTATATAATCTGGTTTTTTATAATCTCGTGGTTTCAAACTGGGCCTAAATAGGTGCAGTTTGCTTGAAGAGGAAAAAGAAGAAAAAAAAAAGGTGCTCTCCTCACTCCTCGGTATTTTGTCCCCATGAATACAGAGGCCCTTTCGGCCTGCTTCTTCGCGGTTCAATCGTAATGCCGATTCCAATGTATCGGCTCTTCTGTTTGAGGCCGGATGATTAGCGGCCCATTACTATCAGACCATTGCACCTGGCCCTGCCAGGCGGCCAGCCCACTTTTATTTCCGCCCGTATAAAAAAACAGGCGAAGCTAGCGCTCTCTCATCTTCAATCCATTTCCTCCTATTTTGTAATCTTCAATCCATTTCCTCCTATTTTGTAATTTAGTCATAAAAAATAATTATAGCAGTTGTGCCAAATAAGAAAACGCTGAAAATTTTCAAGAAAAATAATGCTGACAATTAAAGAAATTGACAATTAAATTTAATTTCTTGTCTACATCGTCTCGGGAGGACAGGACACTGGAGATTTTTGAATTTAATTTCTTGTCTACATCATCTCGGGAGGACAGGACACTGGAGGTTTTCATGTGGATTTGAAAAAAGCAGCTGGCACACGACACTGATACATCAGACGCCGGGAGCGTCACGGTGCCTCGCGGAGCGCCCACGTACGCCCCAAGAAACTTTCTTCACCTGATTTTGATCCTTTCAAACGGTTGATCAATGGGACGGGACATAACAATTTACGGGGTTCTGATCCTCCATATGAGGATATAAGCATGTCAAATTAATATTGAGTATGTTGTCGCAAAAAAAAAAAAAAGAATACTGAGTATAAAGTTGTGTTTAAAATTTCAATTCCTGCTGGCACCCAGGGTTTTGTGAAAATCGAAGGGTTCAGTGATGCTGGTGACATGTCTCTACATGAGAAAAGCTGTTCATTTCATCGTGAAACGTTTTGATGTCACCGTCATAGATCCTTGCTACTTGGTGCTTCTTGATTTGAAGAGGTATACGATGCTGCCGTTAATGAACAATCTGCTTTACTCACAGAAGCAGCAGGACGCCAGACTTGCACTTGTAGGAAGACATGCTGTTGAATGGATTATCAAATTAACTGAGGGATATCATTCAAACTGTAACATTAACGATGCATGTCAAGAGATCGTAGTCGTTTTTGATGGATTCTTCACTGATCTGAAAATTTTCATCAACGAGTTTACGAACTTATTGATCATCTGTCAGATTCTCTGGTTGCTTCTTTGAACAGCCGACCGTATTGATTAGATGCCACTTTTTAATTATTATGTACGTAATTGAGTTTGAAGATTCTATCATAATCTGGATATCTATATTCTGCCATTCTGTGTTTCTATTATTGTTTGTGTTGAATATTTTGGGCGTGCGTGTCGCACTTATCCAGCTAATAGTATGAGCTAAAGGATAAGTGTCTTTCTTGTTCTCAAGACGGCGACATTGATACTGGCGTGCAGACGCTACTTCATTCGATCTCCCCTCAAACATATAATACCGGAAAAGTAGTCTAAATCGAGCACCATAACTTCTCGGGCAGCTGTAATTTATGCGTGAAATCCACCACTGGTTACGACATCGCTGTCAAATGAAACTCAAAGGAATCCTCGATTTCAAATTGATTTTGGGGGCGGGGTAGCTGGGGTTGGTCTTGGGGAACACAGCTTATTTGGCAGGTTAAGTCAATTGTTATGTTCAGACAGGTGGAGAAATTAGGAAAGTCTGAAGCTAGATCACTGATGAATTGTTCAGCATTACACGTGCAGAATGGGAGGCTTTGCTTTTCATTACAGAATGTAATGGACATTTCGAGCGGTCAATAGATATGATTCTGATTTTAATTGATTTATTAATTTTGTGCACTCTGTGTAGGTCCATGGATCAATCTTAGCTTAGCCCATCTCAAACAAAAGGGCCACTATTACATGATAATTTTGGTCTGATCAGGATACTGAAAAGGACTGGACTAGTGTTGCTTACGTTTTACTACAGAATGTTTCGGAAACACGAGGCATTTCCATTGTTTTTAATATGTCAAAAGCATATGAACAGTGAGCATTTTAGTTGCTTTCCCACGGAGAAAGGGGCAAACAAACATCATCGCTTTATTTGCCAGACAAGCTAGGTCGAATGACTGACCAATCGCAGCCGATGCCCCCACTCGTGTGCAACTTGATCCTGAAGATCGATCACCGTGCAAGTACTGCTGCCTCGCCGCATCCCTTTTGAAATCTTTTTCACCCCACGTCGGCGTCGTGCGGTGAAGTCAATCCCTGCTACGTGCGATTGAAAACGCTTGCTGGTTGATGGATTCCAATTTACCCCGTCATGCGAGGGTTGATTATTGGGGCTCGATTAGCTCATGGCCTCATATCATCCTCCTTACTACCGCAATTTACAGACTGCGCCCCTGCGAGAGGCCGCGAGCGAGCAAGAGCGATGATTCCTGGATCGATCGCCGCCCTGCTAGTCCTTTTGGCGGCTCTGCAGGCAGAGGCCGCGGCGACGGCGATGCAGCCGAGGGCCACGTGCCAACGGCGGTGCGGCGACATCGACATCCCCTACCCGTTCGGCATCGGCCCCGGGTGCCACCTCGAGACGGGTGACTGGACCTTCGTGCTCAGCTGCAACCGCACGGCGGACGGGCGGTACCGGCTGTACAACTACCAGATCGAGGTGCTGGACATGTCCGTGCGCCACGGCCAGCTCCGCATCTCCAACGACATCAACCCGTGGTGCTACAACGGGTCGACGCGGGGGATGAACGACCAGAAAAACTGGTGGTACAACATGGCCATCACCAACTTCCGCATCAACGACGCGCAGAACCGGTTCACCGTGATCGGGTGCAACTCGCTGGCGTACATCCGCTCGCTCAACGACACCACCGACCAGTACATGACGGGGTGCATGGCCATGTGCCCCGGCGTCGAGCGGCTGGCCAACGGCTCCTGCGCCGGCGTCGGGTGCTGCCAGACGGCCATCCCCAGCGGGCTCAACGCCTACCAGGTCTCCTTCGAGGAGAAGTTCAACACCACGGCCATCGCCAACTTCAGCCGGTGCAGCTACGCCGTGCTCGTCGAGGCCGCCGCCTTCGACTTCCGCACCACCTACGTCACCACCGACGAGCTGATGACCGCCGACAAAGGCCAGGTGCCGCTCGTGCTCGACTGGGCCATCGGGAACAAGACGTGCCAGGAGGCCAAGCGGAACGCCTCGGCGTACGCCTGCGTCAGTAGCGACAGCGAGTGCGTCGACTCCAAGTACGGCCGCGGCCGGGGGTACCTCTGCAACTGCTCTGCCGGATACGACGGCAACCCTTACCTGCTCGACGGCTGCCATGGTAACTAAGCTCTCCGTTCATCTCTAACCTTTCCGTTCCACTATGTCGCCGTTGTTTACCACTCCACTTGTCTTGTTTTGGATCTGCAGATATTAACGAGTGCGAAGACAAGAGATTCAAGTACCCGTGCTCTGTTCCTGGTACCTGCATCAACACCATTGGAGGATACGACTGCCGGTGCCCTCACAAGACGACGGGCAACGCTTACAATGGCACGTGCGAGAAGAACAAATACCAAATTGGATGGCAGATCGCCATTGGTAAGCACGCATCTCCTTCTCCTTTCTTGTGAACGCCAAGCTGAACACAAAGTTGAACAGAGGATCATATCCAGTCACATTTCCATATATGCAATTAGAGATCAAATTACTGAACGTTTCTTGGATCTCCTGCTGCAGGTGTCAGCACTGGCGTTGTTGTCCTGTTCATCACGGCGTCCTGCCTCTACATGATCCACGAGAAAAGGAGGCTCGCCAAGATCAAAAGAGAGTATTTCAAACAGCACGGCGGCTTCCAGCTCTTCGAGGAGATGAAGTCGAGGCAGGGCCTGTCCTTCACGCTTTTCACTCAGGACGAGCTGGAGGCGGCGACGAACAAGTTCGACGAGCGCCACGTGATCGGTAAGGGCGGCAACGGCACCGTGTACCGCGGCACGACCAAGGACGGCGAGACGGTGGCCATCAAGAAGTGCCGGCTGAGCAACGAGCGGCAGAAGAAGGAATTCGGCAAGGAGATGCTGATCCTGTCCCAGATCAACCACCGGAACATCGTGAAGCTCTACGGCTGCTGCCTGGAGGTGGAGGTTCCGATGCTGGTGTACAAGTACATCCCCAACGGCACGCTGTACAGCCTCATCCACGGCGGGCGGTGGCCGCGCGGGCTCGACGACGCGCCGCCGCGCATCCCGTTCTCGCTCCGCCTGAAGATCGCGCACCAGACGGCGGAGGCGCTGGCGTACCTGCACTCGTGGGCGTCGCCTCCGATCATCCACGGCGACGTGAAAACGTCCAACATCCTCCTGGACGAGGACTACACGGCCATGGTGTCCGACTTCGGCGCGTCGACGGTGGCGCCGACGGACCAGGCGCAGCTGGTGACGCTGGTCCAGGGCACCTGCGGGTACCTGGACCCGGAGTACATGCGCACGTGCAGGCTCACGGACAAGAGCGACGTGTACAGCTTCGGCGTGGTCCTGCTCGAGCTGCTGACGTGCCGGAAGGCGCTGAACCTGGAGGAGCTGGAGGAGGAGAAGTACCTCTCGTCGCAGTTCCTCGTGGTGCTCGGCGAGGGCCGGCTGGAGGAGATCCTGGACGCGCAGGTGAAGCGCGAGCAGAGCCTGGAGCTGCTGGAGCAGGTCGCGGAGCTCGCGAAGCGGTGCCTGGATATGGCCGGGGACAAGAGGCCGTCGATGAGGCAGGTCGCTGAGGAGCTCGACAGGCTCAGCAGGGTCGCCCAGCAGCCGTTCGGCCGGCACAGCTCCGAGGAGATGTTGGCCTTGCTCGGTGGGTCGCCGAGCACCGCCTCGGAATTGGAGCTGACGACGACACACAGGGACGCCAGTTTCACGGATACGGCGTACATAGGGATCAGGTCTCCACGTTAGTGCTGATACGAAATTATGTCCTCTATTTATGTGTGTAGTGTGACTCAGACACTGGCATGGCAAGGTATTCTGTACCTATTGGGAGGCAGACGGCACAGATTTGTGCACAAGGATTCTAACCGGCGCCTTCCTATGCTAAGCGGTCCACAAGTACAGGGATACTCAGGCAATTCTTGAATTGGGGTCGTGTCCTCATGGCAAAGAACGGGTTGCAGTGGATCGCATTGCTTTGTGACAGGCACCGCGCAGGGACGGCTGCTCGGACGAGCGCTTCCCTGGCATCCCTGCGACCATGACTCTGCGCTTGCGGTCGGCACGTGAGAACCTACGCGCCTGCCGACACCGCGGTGAAGCCCATCGCTCGCCGCTGGGCCTGGGTGCGAGCGACTCTGAAAGAGGCCTGCTAGCTGGGCCGGCGGAGGGAGGAGAGGAGGCGCATCTAGGGGTGATAAAAAGGGTTCGTTAACGAATCTTTTTCACAAATTTTTTTGATTTTTATTAAATTTTAATTTAAAATGAATAAAAATTGAATTTGATTTTAATTCGATCTGATTTTCACTAATTTTAGTTCATTTTCTTGGTGCGTTTTCATCTGACCTGGTCCGGAGATGGCGTCGTCTCGCATCAATGCGGACTAGGACGGGTCAGGGATGGCTGGTCCGGAGATGGCGTCGTGTCGCATCAATGCGGACTACGACGGGTCCAGGGATGGCTGATTGGTTTGATTCCGGCGGCTTGCGAAGCCAGTGGCAGCCTCGGCCCGCGCCCGGTGACCCCCCATCGTGTCTTTGGAGGAGGAGATCGAACAGTTTGCTAGCAAGGGCACCCACGCGAGGACTAAATGCCCACGACCGTCGCTTTCGCATCTCTTGGGGTGCATTGCTCAACCCCCGTCAGGACTGATGCTGACACTTGAACAGAAGCAACTCCTCGATCGAAAGATACTCCTCCGACGGCCGATGCGCGTCTGGAACAGCAGTTGCAACATGATTCTCTACTGCGCCAGCAGCACTGCAGCAGCTTGGTACTGTACTCTTACTGAGATCAGCGAGAAGAACAAGGAATCACGAGTTAAGTGGTAAAAAATCGTTGCGAGGTTAATTTTACCAAGTTTGCCACGGAGACAGATATGACAGCAGAAACGAGCTCAACCAGCAGCAAGGCAAACGTACCTCTTTTAAAACTGTACGGGTTTCCTGTGCGTGATGGGGCACAGGCGGCATATATACGTACGTCATCCCCCAGGCAGCTGCACATGCGCTTTTTTATCATCTCTTCCATGTCCACACCACAACACCACACACCAGCTGACCAGCATGCATGGTTCACACAAAGCCTCTCGTGGCGACGAACTACTGGTGACTGGTGTCAGGGGACGGATTCTTATTCTCCCGATCTAGTAATCTTTGTTCGTCAGGGCTGAGATCGTGACCCCGAGACTGCCGTCGTAGCAGCTGAGCATTGCTGTCCTCGATAAAGTCCTGGATCGATGTCCATACGCCAGCATATTTTAGGGCTTTACAACAGTTCTAGCGCGGCTCAGGTCCAAAAAGATCGCCGACAGATGGCAATTCTCAGTATACAATCTGCGTTTGCTTGGCTTGGTCTTTGTAAATACAGGCAAGAATTCCAACCTCCAAGCCTCACATAAAACACGTCGTGTTTCTCATTCCATGGGGTCCATTTTGACAGCAGCATTACCTAGCTCGTCTTAGAATATCTGCTCCCCCCAAAAAATTAAAGTACTAAGTATGATCATGTATTTTATGGAGATAATTGCATTCGATCCAGCTAGTTCAATTTATTTGGGGGGAAATCCATAAACACTCTAATCATCAGCTATCCACTTACACCGATTTGACGCTCGTCTTAATCAGTACTTCATGGATCTTTAATGTGCTCCACCTCTAATCGCAAGTCCATTTAATTAAACTCGATCACAAGATGTGAGTTAGAGAGTCAATGATCTATTGACAATCAACTGCCACTAGGGTGATAATTGGTTTGAGCGTACTTAGGTAGGGTCAGAAATGAAATATGAAGGAGATAAGACATGACTTTGGGGAGACGCATGTGGTTGTGAATATGGATCAATTATTTCAGGTTAGCTTTCGCTTCAAGTTTCCATCCTCGTGAATTGCATGCCATCTCGTTTCTCCCCCATATATTTCCGCTAAAAAAATATTACTACGTACTTTTTTAGCTGTGGTTGTAATTCTACTCACGGGAGAGAGAAGTAAAAATGTGATACATGGAAAATAAGGAGATTAAAAAGAGAGAATGTTGAATTATGAAATTTTTAGACCTCCCTTTGGAACACGAGAAATTTTTTATGTTCTATTATATTTTTCTTATAAAATTGAATTGATTTATATATAGAAGGACTAATTTCACATATACTCCTGTTAGCACTATGGGAAGCGAGAGTTTTTTTTCCCAATCAACCAGTTGTACACAACGGTCAAAGTACTCGAGTCATCGTGTATGTATTTTTGGTGGAGAATCTTTCGTTATTGATGTCAGGAACAGGGTTCGTGTGCGTGTGGGTAGATGAATTTTTCCAACATCTTCATAACATCTAGTCAAGTGGCACATGGGATGGCCCGACGATTGTGGCCACCAATAATGAATTTTGTCTTCCGTGCTGAACTAACAAGCTCCCAGGAAATGGAACTATTCACTGACTGCAGTCTTTCGTTTGTTCAATGCTAGGAGTACTCACTTAGCTCGATCGCTCTTGAAAATTCCAAGCTGATGGTTGAGATCGAGTGATCTAGTAGCAGTCTTCCTACCTCAAAACTAACAAGATTATCTTGTGTACTCCTAGCCTACGCAAGATCGAGCTAAGAGTAATCAGACAGATACATCTTTTGGAGGTAATGGATCTGGGTCATTGAGCACCTGAGAATTGTAAGGCGCCGTCCTCAACCTTGAGTGAACTTGCCAGTACACAGCAGTGCAACTGCTGAGATTGTACGATAATGGAGGCGATAACAGGGGGACCAAGCCGCAGACAGATAACAAGAAGAGAGCACAGCAATATAAGATGCGATCAAGTCCTTACGGCAAATCGCCGGGCGCTCAATCCATATGTTTGTGAAAACACATAAAATCACGTAAATTTGATTTGTTGAGGTTTAACCAACGGCAAGAAAAGTTTTTCAGATTGTCAGCTGCTTCTGCTACCTTAGATTTACGTGAATGTTCATGCACCGATAAATATTAATACTAGTACGTAGTTTCTTTAATTTTTTTTCCAGAAATGAGAAAAAGAGAATCCCAAACCTTTGCTTCAAACGAAGTTAATTCCTTGACTGACCTGCTACGCTCCATATGAATGCATCACAGTCCTATTTTTGAGCATCTCGTGACTCTGAATACAACTCTTTATTTGAAGAGACAAGATACCAATGCCACTTGCATGGAATCTTTGGTGCTACAAGGCTATTTTTAAATTGTTGTCGTTTTTGATTTTTAATATGATCTTTAAAAAGTCGTCTTATTTAGAAAATTAGTAAAAAATTAAAAATATAATTTATGATCCAAATAGCTTTAATTGATAATAAAGTAAGTCATAACAAAATATATAATATTTAACTTATTTTTTTAGTAAAATAAATGGTTAAAGATGATGTTCTAAGTCAACAGCGACAATAATTTAGAAACCGAGTAAGAACACTTCCCCAGGCAAGTACTGCAAGCATGTGAAAGAATAGAACTTGATAAAAACCAAACCACAGGACAAGTTAATCTATCTAAAACAGAACCAAAAAAAAAAGCAAGGTATCCTCGATGAATCTTGGACATAAAAAGTTGGCCTTCCTGGTACTACTACCAGTACTCTACATTTGAGAAAAAAACAGTGATGCAGTTCGCCACCAAGTACCGCATGATGTCTTTTTTCTGCATCATAGCCCCAGCTTGACTGGAGTTATGAAAAATGGAATCTGTACTGTGACTGTCGCATTGCATTGAACCATGAAAAGTTCCAGCAGCTTGCTCGAGCTTTTAGGAGTCCTACTACTGAAAACTTTTCCAGCTTTTTTACTTGTACTACCACAGAAGGACTCCCAGTGCTAATTAACTAGGACTAGATTTAACAAAACATTAATTCCTAAACCGAGAAGTCCGAGTTTGTACTATATATAGTCCTCTTATTAGGTCACATGCTGTACTTGCCGTTATGATAACACATTCTTCCGTTATAAATATACATATACGACGTTGGGCCAACTTTTCTAAGTTCAAATACAAATCTCTACTGTTCTTTTGTACAGATGGACTGAGCCATACACTAGCATTTTTTCCCTCGGTTTTTCTTTTATTACTCTATGCATAGAGAGATCCAAGGGACGACTTTTCAAAGGATAAATTAGTAGCTAAATTCCATGATCCACCCGAACCTGGTACCCTAACTCTCACATGGTTGGGTTTATTTGCAAACCAAGTTATACGAGCCAGTCAAATGGTGGGCTTTTGTGCAACTATATGTGGTATTCCTAAAATAGAAAATTCTAGAATAACCCTTTTTTACAAACATACTCGGAATAAGTTAGGCCACCCTACAGAGATCATAGATGTTACTATTGGATGGACAATCACATCAGCTCGACAAGATATATGTGACAAAATGGATGCATATGAGAGAATTGGCCAAGATGCCCCCTTCGAGTCACAATAGATTATCTTTATCTATGGTTCCGCTGCTCATAAGAAACTGGAAAACTAGTCTTGTTCTATACATAACAGAACTGCACAATCGCTATTATGCTTATTACACTATGTCCAATGTTTTTATATGAAATATGTGGTTATTACACTTTTTAGTGTGCACCATTTTTATACATGATTATTTTAGGCCTCTCTGTTTCATAAATATTTTTTTGGTACTCCTTTTCAGCTTCACCAATTCATAAGTCAACATCACAAAATTGCTTGCAGATCCCGTAAGTATGTCTCCGTTCCTTTCTCGTGCTTTGATCACAAGAGTACACAAGAAAACATATTTTTCTCTTATTAATGCCTTATCAATTTAACTAAATACGCATATCATTTATTTTTTGACCACTTTTATATTTTTCAGCTTGTTGCAGTTCAGAATTTGTTTTGGCAAGTAAAATGTGAAGCAGCATGATCTTAATTTGCCCCATGTTGATCCAGAATTTCAGACTGAAACGTAGCGCAGACAAGAGAGTGACTCTGATTGCCCATCCGTTTTTTCGCGGAAGCACATTTCACACCTGAGTACACTCTCCGGTCGCATTTTCCATTTGTCGTTTCGCATGGACAAGTAACCAGCAGCTTCATTGGTCTGCCTGTTTGGTGGGCCCGGACGTCTCATTTCGTACGGACAGTTCCGTGCCCCACCTTCCTGACATGTCGGCCATTGGATGCTGAACACTGGAGATCGATATGTCTAGTGCGTTCATGATGATGAAGGTTCGCGTGCCGTGGACTCTTCTGCCGGCGGATCCACGCCGTCCATCGCGCATCCTACCTACGGCCTCTCATGGACGCCGGCCAGCTGGGGCTATACAAATGGAGGAGACGAGCGGGGTGCTTGAGCAGAGAGAGCTGAGCCATGGCCCCCGCCATAGGTGCCCTTCGCTTTCACCCAGCCCCAACACCAGTTACCACTACGCGGGCTGATAGGTAGGGGCCAAACATTTGTACTGTCAAGAATATTATAGTATTTTTGTTAACTTTAGTCATGTCACCTCGCACCTTACAGTGTCCCCGTCCTTCCTTCCACCTAAAAGCCCTAAACAGTGCCGCTTCCGCACCCCTCTCGCTCCTCTCTTTCAAACTGTTCATCCCCCTTGTTCCACCTCACCTTTTTAGGCCAAACAATCCATCCGCCACGCCCTGCTCACCCCTCCTAAAAATAGTACAGTACGTAGTAGATTTTTTTTTTCTCGGCGTTCCTGGAGCTCGCAGCAGCTGAGGCAGAGCTAGGCACCGATCAATGGGCCAGGCTACGAGTACTTCAGATTCCAGCTGAGCAAGGTAACACCTGGTCAAGCAACTACTAGGAGCTCGCTTTATCATCCTCACTATATATGGGATGTCCAGCCTCATTCCATCGTCGGCAGATTCTTCTCGCGGCCGGCCTCTCCGCCGCGCCGACACGGTCCTCTCGCCGGCGCCACCGCAACAGCTAGAGGGTCAGGCGGTCAGCGACGAAAGGTATAGTTGTGAGCTCGTGTCTGGTGTTTCCAGAAAAATAGAATCCGTTTCCCACCGGTATAATTGGACTGACTGTATATAACCATATATAGTAGGACGCTCTTATTTCGTGTATATAAAGAAATTATTTCTTGCAAGCATCCATTTATTTCTAGAAGATGCATTGCTTTCACACAACGACTTGGATCAACTTGGATCGACAAATTAAGAAGAGATCACAGAGCAGAGCACCCAGATAGATCCCGAAATACGTGCATCTAATCATCTGCTTCAATCACTCATATGTTTGTATCTGATTGTTCTTTGACGACAGATTGATTGATGGACCTGTCCCCGAACCCGGAGAGCCCGGGGGGCGGCGGAGGCTGTGGAAGTGAAGGCAGCGGAGGCGCCGGTGGATCGGGCAGCGGGGCCTCGTTGTCGGCCAGGGGCGGCACGCCGCAGACGCCTAGCCGGTACGAGGCGCAGAAGCGCCGGGACTGGAACACGTTCGGGCAGTACGTGCGGAACCACCGGCCGCCGCTGAACCTGTCGCAGTGCAGCGGCGCGCACGTGCTGGAGTTCCTGCGGTACCTGGACCAGTTCGGCAAGACCAAGGTGCACACGGCGGCGTGCCCGTTCTACGGCCACCCGAACCCGCCGGCGCCGTGCCCCTGCCCGCTGCGCCAGGCGTGGGGCAGCCTCGACGCTCTCGTGGGCCGCCTCCGCGCCGCGTTCGAGGAGAACGGCGGCCGGCCCGAGTCCAACCCCTTCGCCGCCCGGGCCGTCCGCCTCTTCCTCCGCGAGGTCCGCGAGCATCAGTCCCGCGCGCGCGGCGTCAGCTACGAGAAGAAGAAGCGCAAGAAGCCGGCGCCAGCCGACACCAGCGGCGGCGGCGGAGGCCACCCTCACCACCACTACCCTCCGCCGCCTCCGCCTCCGCCTGCGGCCGGCACGGCATTCTAAGGGAAAGTACGTCGCGTCCATTTGGTATGCCGGATCACTGAGCATATTTTATGTAGGTTTCGATCAATTTGCTTGTGCGTGCATGCATGGGTTGCCATTCTGTGCGGCTTCTCCGATCAGAGACTTCTGAATGGCATAAGTCATCTCGCTCCTGCTTTCTATTAGCTTAATTTGATTCCAAGTTTCACTCCCCCTTAACTTTCTTATGTCATGTTAATTTTAGTGGCGGAAGGAATTAGATGAATGAATTTATGAACGCTTATGCCCACAATGTATACTTTTCAATGCTATTCCGTAGATAATGATCGACGTTGTATAGTTGTATACCCATAGTACACATACGTACACATTACTGTGTCACCGGTATGCGCTCCACTCATCTCTCTCTCTCTCTCTCTCTCTCTAGACGGCGAGGACCGTATCTCTCTCCATGTTTGCTGCAGTTCCTGGCGGATCTCGCGCACCATGTGTGCGTGGATGCCAAGTCCAATCGAGGGCGTACACATTTTGACGCATTGCTTGTGGTATCCTTTTTTGCTCTGATTGATGTGTCGCTTCCTTTTTACACATTTTGTCTCAAAATAAATGTAGTTTTAAATTTTTAAATTTTTTTTATTATTCATTTTATTTAAAAAATTTAAAAATATTTCTTTTATTGTGAACCGATTTTATTTCAATTTAATTTGATTATTTTTATATTTTTTTAATAAAATAAATAATTAAACGTCGATTTTAAAAAGTGTGCGTACTCCATCACTCGCACCCGCCACCACCTCTATGATTCTCTCTGAGACGCAGAGTTGTGCTTCACCGGTGAGCGCGGCATGGATCGAAGCGCATGTCGATCGAGCTGCCGCGCCAGGACGATCGATGCACGGCACAGAACGGGACGTACTCATTATATTTATTAATGAATAAACATTAGATGAATTTTCTATTTTTTAAAAAAAAGAATTTTACATATAAACTTTTATATCATTTATTTTATTTACAACCACTTTACTTACTTATCTGCTTTTGTATTATTCACCGCCCCGACGTCCGTCCTTGCATTGGTGCCTTGCTAGCCTCCCGGTACGGTGAACAATGCACGTCTCTGTCGCTCTTCTCGCGCCCGCGTGTCACTGGTCGGTCTGCCGGCTGCTGGCTCGTTCACCGTCGCCAGCGGCAGCCGGTCATTGACGAATAGTGTGACATCTAATATGTGTTCGTGCGTCCATGCATTCCTCCCCTTTGTTCTGCTTAATTCGTGTGGAAAGGATTGTCCAAATAAGGGGATGCGCACATTTACTGTAGTTATCGGCTGCATCTGCAGCTCTATGTACCCTCAAATTGCATGGATTGATAGTAATTGGTATTGGCATATTTTACATCGGATTTCATTGTTTTCTTGGTCTCAGTTCCTAATTTCATGCGAGAAACTAGCTAGTCCTTGTTCTAGCAATTTGGCCAGATGATGATATTTTATGAGCATGCTTAACCAGATTAGTGACGATAACATATGTCTTGACATGATCTTGTTGGATATTATTACTTATATGTGCCAATAGAAAAATATTAAATGAACGAACAAACTTCAGATACTAAAATGTATAGCTATAGCTACTACGAGTACTGATGTTTTAACCAGCACATAATTCACATCATTCCTGTGGATTTTTGCATCTTGTATTTTTTTTTTCTCCGTGCTTACCATGGTAACACGTGACCAATACATGTGAAAGTTTAGGTTAAGTGAACAATGCTAAATCAAACCCACTTGCTGTTCAAGATTACCGTACAACAAACTAAAAAATTGTCTGGGAAAGCTAAACGGTGTGTACTTTCTAGAATGATTTCAATCAGGAAGATAATATCATGGCCATTTAGGTCAAAAAGGTGGTCCCATAATCAAGAGAAAGTACACATCGTTAGTATATTGCTATCATAGAAAACACAAATATAAATTCGGCGAGATGGTGAACGTGTATCGAATGTTTTACTAATTAAACATCTCCAGTATGCAAAGAAGTAGCTACATATTGGCATTTGGTACAGTGCACGCATAAGCAAAAACTAGAAAGTTGGACCTTCAAGGCCTCCAGAAATCGGGAATTCCAAAGGAGGCCCAAAGGAAGCAGGCTTCACGGTGATTAGAACTCCATCCGGTTTAAAATATCAACACAGTTGATTTTTATCAAATTTGACAATTCATCCTATTAAAAAATTATGATAAATATAATATATTTTAATTTGCTTTATTATTTATTATATTATAATACGAGCAATAATTTACACATTTTAATATTTTTTTAAATAAAATAGATGATTAAAGTTGATATTAGAAATTAATGATACATGTCAATATTGACATATTTAAGGGCTGTTTGGCACGGCTTCGGCTTATGGGGCTCGTGCGAGCCGCATAAACCAGTTTTCGTGGCTTCATCGGCTTATAGTTTATTTCTCCTCCGATTTATGTTACAGTGTAAAAAATTTCTTATAAATCGACGTAAAAATCACTGCAAAAACTCTCTCAAACCGGCCCTTAAGCCAAAAAGGAGAAAGGACTTAATGTACCTCAAATGAAGCATACTGCTCTTGTGATTAGTAGTACTCGTAAAGGCAAGCTCAGTGTATGGCGCCCATGACCACGAACATGTTTTGGACTTCATTTTTTTCCACCGAAAAGAAAAGATAGGACAATATGCATGGTCCAGCGGTCACGAGCCGGAGCCAGCTGGTATGATGCCAAGTTCGCCGCGGCGGGCGGTCGGTGTGTACCTGTAGTCCCCTCTTGCGGCTCTTACTGAGCGCGTTTGACCGTCTGCGTGCTTGACCAGGGCGGGGCCCCGGCGGCGGCAGGCTCGCGTGGGCCGTCGTCCTTTGTGTCGCTCGCCGGAGACGACGAGCGACCGCGTTCCCGAGGCCCCACGTGCAGCCAGAGCCAGTAGGCAACAGCAGAGGGTGTGGGCTCCTGCTCCTCGTACGGTACGGCCCACGCTGCCGGCGGTGGCTTCCCTGGCGACGAGGGGCCGCGCGCACGTGTTGGCGGGATGGCTGGTGTCCGGCTCGCTGCAAGGTTGCACAGCTGCGAACCAGTACTCGCAGTCTGAGGCTCCAGTGTTGATGTGTTGCATCAGCAGACAGCAGTGCACAGCTTGTGCGCAGGAGTGAGAAGCCCAAAAAAACCTGGGCTTTCTGGGTCTCAGTAGTCGTACTACGAAGTATGTCAACCTGGGCCGGCCTAGGGCTCTAGATGCATGCCACAGGCAACATGCATCATTGTACTAGAATGCACTGTATTCATATTTTTTTCAAAGTAGGAGTATTCATCTTTTGTTATTGCATAACAAAATTAGAACCCTCTCAAAAATTGAGAACAAATATGTGGCCTCCTACCACTAGGGCCCAGGGCAACAATTCAAGAGGAAAAAGGAAAAATAATGTTTATTTACTTCAACCATCATTTCTCTTTTCTGCCCATTTTGTGGATTGCATTTTTGCAGGACTTAAATACAGTGTCATGTACCCATATGTGCTTTTTTCAGTATGTTTAGGGACTACTGAATTGATGTTTCCAAGATTTATAAGAGAACTAAGGGCTTCTTTGGAAGAGCTCTCAGCTCTTAATTCTCACACAAAATTAGGAGAGCTGTGCCAAACGCTGTTTTTCAGAAGAAGTGATTCTTGTCTGATTGTATGAAGTGATTCTCTGAAATAAACTAAAGAATTGAAAGCTGAAAAAAGTAACTTCTCCGAAGTAATTCTCTGACCTGATTTTAAGAGTTTATCCTAAAGAATCAAAGAGAATCAATTTCAGCCACAGAATCACTTCACAGAAGAATCAAGAGTAAATTCAAAGAATAAAGAGTTGAGAGCTGTACCAATTGGCCTTAAACTCAACACTAGGTGAATTTTACTTACATAACATCAAATGAATTATTTACGGAAACATCCACATTCTTGCTGCAAAAAAAAAAAAAGAAACATCAACAATATTTGATGGGGCTATTTGGGCTTTGTGGCCCATTGGCTTTGCTACATGACAGGATATTCAATCAATAGGATACTACTTACTTCACATTACACAAAGATTTTTAATAATTTACATTAATTTGATTTTACATTCCTTTTTTTTGCGATGGGTTTGATTTTACATTCACAAATAATCTTTCTCAAACTCACAACATTTACAAATCCAAATTACCCTATCTTTCAATCCTCTTATCTGTATAAAAGGTTAATAAAATTAAATCAACCAATTCAACAATAGCAACCCCTTAAAGGCAGAGAGATGATCCTTTTGCGGTGCCTGATCGATCAGTTCCATCCTTGCGGGAACCCATGGTTTGTTGTCATCTCGTCGAAGCCTGCCATGTCGAACCAACCAAACCCGTACTCGTCTCCAGCGACTCCCCTCGCGCCGAACTCGAGCCCCGGCAGCGCGCCTCCCGCGTCGTCTTGAGGGAAACCGTGGCGATCAACAGCCGGGCCGTCGTAGTATGGCAGCACGGCCACCTCCTGCTGCGGCAAAAAGCCGGGGCCGTAGTAGCCGCAAGGTGCAGCATGGTGGTGCTCCTGCTCCGGCATGGCGTGCGACGAGCCGGTCAAGGTGGGCGAGGACGCCCCGCATGCGCTGTCGACTTGGCCATCGCCGTCTCCCTTGGTCTTCTGAAACACCCTGCATAGCACCCAGTCCTCCTGCAAAATCATAACAGTAAGAGATTCAGACGAGTGAAAATGCTGGAAGTATATATATAACTGGCCAGCTTTATCACTAATTAAGGCCTTCTTTAGATTAAAGAAAATTTTTTCTATTCTTATGTTTTTCCTATAAAATTAAACTGATTTGTGTGAAATTTCTACACAATTTCTATGAAAATCGCATTCTAAGGAGCCCTAAGAACGAACCACTGAATTAACACCCGCCATGTGAAGCCACTGAGTCAGCTAACGTACGTGGATAAATGATCTGTCGAGAAGATGCACCAATTATTGTATCATGCCTAGTGGTCTGTCGGATGGATGGTTCGTTCTAGGAGTATCCATTTAAGCTTTTCATTGCGTCGCAGCTGCTGCCTTCTTTCAGTACATTGAGTATATGATTTTCTAAACCAGCTCGTCAGCATTAGCTGCATGACCAGCTTGTGTGTGCACGATTCTCCTAGAGCTAGCTTGTTCCTTGAGATGGTACTATAGACAGTGTAATAAGTAACAGTATCTTCTACGTAGGTGTAGCAGCGAATATTATCCCTATATGTAGCGTTAATAATAAGACGTGGACAACACACCAGACGTTTGTTCACGTGCAGGTGTTTTGCATGCTAATTAAGCCATTGACGCAACGTACGCACGAATGATTAAGATTTAAACAGCTGGCGTCACTGTCCGCCTCGTGTACTTCCATACGTCTATATTAGTGCGACAGGTCCTTATTAGCATCTGCCATCGATCTAGTTTTGATCGATGCGTTCAGCCCCGTGATTCACGGGGTCGATCAGTTAGCTAGCAGTCGGACAAAACGTCCTTGTTCGATAATCAAATAGTTGCTTGCTTATTGTATTTTGTCTGCCTGACAGCTACAGGAAGTGATCCTTCCAGTGTTGTATCGATCCGCCAGCAAGACCTAAACGAACGAACTCAATATGCTACAGTATGGAGTACGTTACTAGTACACGCTAAGACAAACATTCTCCAGAATGTTGAAATAATCAATTCGTTGTGGCAAACTATCGAAACCGGATCAGTTAATATGATGTGTACACTATACTATATATACTCCATAAGCGTGCATATGTGCATATCTTAACGAATGATTCCAAGTCGTGAAGAAAATGGTACTGGGTCCTTTCACCTCATCAATTTTCAGAAAAGTAATACTAGTGTGTTTCAATATTGCAGCCTCTGCATCAACTAATATAGTTCATCAATGGCGGCCTTATTTATAGTTCAAGGATGCCTCATGTAAGAAGCAACCAGTAAACTAAAACTCGATCAAAAAATTTGCGTGTAGATATACGTACGTACCCTAGGCTGCGAGTGCGGAGCGTCGAGGCGGAACTCGTGCATGACCCAGCCGGACTTGACGCCGTTGGGCGCCCGGCCCTGGTAGAAGACGAGCGTCTTCCTCATGCCGACGACGGCGCGCGTGGAGGCGGGGCTGCGCACCTCCCGGTCCTTGCCCGTCGCCTTCCAGTAACCCGTCTTGGTGGCGCGGTTCGTGCGCGACCCCGTCGCGTACTTGCGGTCCCGGAAGCTGAAGAAGTACCACTCGCTGGCCGTCAGCTTCGCCACATCTGCACACCCACACAAACGCGATCGATGTTAATATTGGTGGGCGGAGAATCCGGTGCGCGAGCTTAACGGAACAGAAACATGCATGCAACTGACCTGGGAGCTCCCATGGCTCGCGCGCGTGGAGATCGACTTCGACGAGCGTCCCCTGGGCGATGCGCTCGTTGGCCACCTTCTTGTAGAGGTAATGGCACACCAGCTCCTCGTCGCTCGGGTAGAACCTGAACCCCGGCGGCAGGGTCGACTCGATCTCCCTCAGTGCCATCGATCAGCCGCTTATGTTCCAATTACCCGCACCCGCAAACTCACTCTCTCGCAGGTCGCAGCTCGATCGTTCCCGTTAAGATCGATCGATCGAGCTGGTGTGGTGGCGTTGGTTGCGAGACCGCTCTCCGTTTTATTGCAAGGAATTAAGACCAAACCATACTGTCCAACACCTCGTCCTGCCTGCGTGGTGTGGCTACTTTGTCCAACTGATCGGCTGGGCGCGAGCTGACGTGCCGCGCGGCCGTCAGGTCCCCATCGGCCGACGCGACGACTGAAACCGATCTGAGCCAGGTGGAAAGATTCCAATACCTTGCTGCCATTTCCGTGGCGCGAACGGCGGGGCGGGCAGAGTACTGAAACCGAGCGAGGGTTGTACAACTACAACGACAACGACAACGTGCATCATCTGCCTCGCACAACCAGACCCGCCCCGGCAAGTTACCCAACCACGCCGCGTCGATCGATCGGCTCCATACGTGATCCAAGGCTAGTTTGCCACTCGCTCGTGTGTGCGTGCTGTATCGGCTAGCTGATATGATGTGCAGTGTCCCGGCGCCGCAAGCGACGGATCGAGATAAAAAGTCCACAGTTTGGCCGTTGATCGATCGATCGGCTCCATACATGATCCAAGGCTAGTTTACCGCTCGCTCGTATGTGCGTGCTGTATCGGCTAGCTGATATGATGTGCAGTGTCCCGGCGCCGCAAGCGACGGATCGAGATAAAAAGTCCACAGTTTGGCCGTTGATGTGAGGTCGTTTTACGTGGGTCTGCATGCTTCCGGGGGGAGGCAATAGTACTGTAAATTAGGGTTTGGATCAGCTTGATTGAGGTCGTTAATTATTAATGGAGTTAGGAGTACTAAATACTAGTATTAGCTAGGAGCTAGCTAGCGAGTATAGGGTACTGTTGCTAGCTTGCACGTACTAGCAGCTAGGCCGCGTACGTGCGCTGCATGAAACGCCCAGGAGGCGTCAAATGGTTCAGAGCGATCGGCGATGCGTGAGCTGGTACGGCGTCATCGTAAGTGCAGCATAACATGTGGTTACGAGAGGGATTAGGTAACGTATACTCAATTTCTCATCCAAATGCACCGATCACTAGGTGTCCGCCTATGCAATTATTTAGGTCCCATTGGGAAAGGTACTACACTTCAGGAATCCCCAATTTAACCATTTGGAACTGATTCTTGCTTTCCAAATTGTGAATCTATCTATTCCGTACATATTTTACAGCATCTTAGCAAAACAAAGTTAAAGGAGCTATTCTCAAGGCTAAGAGAAACTCCTCCCTCCTTTCATAGAAAAAAAAATCATAAGTAACAACTGATGTCTCGCCATAAATCATCAGCTTTTGCGTCAGTTTATGCTCTCCGACTAACGATCTGCTACGGCTACAGAAAGAAAATATGTTGTGCTCCCGGGGCCGTAGGTGTTCCGGCGCCACTATACAGAAAGCATCACATAAATTTCAACAAAAAAATCATAAGCGGATAGCAGCATATGCGCACGAATTAATATAGCAGAGCGTCTGTGATGTCTTGTACCCGTAGCTTGCGGCCGGTTTGGCTCCCAGATCACTGTTCCTGAGTCTAAACCGTGAACTCGTACACTGATCTTTCTTTTCCGAGCGCGATAACACCATAAGGTAGTACTAACATGGGAACAGTACACTTCTGTTGAGAGTATAGTATGTCTGCAGGCTGAGTACGAAAGCAGAGCATGCTTGGCCAAGCAAGGACAGAATGTTGGAGCTTACTTTCACTGAAAAGGGGTTTGCCTATTGACTGCTAGGCCACTGTATGAGTCAAGCACGTGGTTAGTTGCCGTAGCAGGTGCATAAACTCCAATGAGCAAATTAATCCTGAAATCTTCATAAACCAAGATATTGAATCCGCAATGAATTATCAGCCGGCACCGCAATTTCATATCAAGAATGTTCTTCCTGGGCGTGCATCCATCTCAAGGTGCTGCTTGAACCAGCCGGCCGGCACCCTGCCGATTGAGAGCTCGTCGTCGATCGACGTGTCGTTATGATCAACCAGAAGCAACGCTCGATCGCCGAGGACTCCACGCACACGCCAGCGCGATCGATTGGGACGCAGAGCTAGCTTACTATGTTGAGGTCATCAGATGCAAACCACGAAGCAATCTGAGGCGGGTAGCGCGACGACAAAGCAGGCGATCTTGTGGGATGGCGACACGGATTCGCGCCTTGCAAGCTTCTATAGCTCGCGCGCCCCGTGCTAACCAAGACCCACGTCGATCCATCGGCTCGCTGCATAATCTATGCGACGAATCGACGTTGGTGTATACTCAAGCGTGAATTGCTGCATATTCTTTTCGTTTTCATTTTCGAAGTGGATGTTTGTCTCCATTTGCTTGGAAGGGCAAGTACATCTTGGAAAAATAAAAGTTTATATAGCTCTGCAAGATGCTGAAATATTAAGCTAATAGTTTCTTAGATAGCTTGTACCAAACTGTTAGTACCAAATTGTCTGCGAGATCGACCTTGACACATGCATGCATGCATCTGGGCGATCGTATTCACGGGACGGTCGAAGGATATCTTCTGTGGTGGTGCTGCAAATTGGATGCTTTCTCCCCCGCTTGATCCTAGAAAACCTGCGCGAGAGATCCCAGATGCAAAGCATAACTGTAAATCTGTTATCCAGCAGCTAGCAGCTTTTTAAGCATATCCAGCAGTTAGCAGTTTGCAACATGAATATATGCATTTTGGCAGAGATGCAGGCGAGCAAAGGGAAGAGGCCCGTGGCCAATTGGGCGTAGCTTTTGTTGAACAAAGACCTCAAACGAAAGCAGAAGCTGTCGCGTTTACTGGAAAAATTATGGAACTGTAATATTTCTTCAACTTACCACTCTGTGTGTAATATTTCAATTCGACACAGCTCAGGAAATACCCCCATTCCTCGAAATAATGTGTGTGATCATCATGCAAGACGCATTTGGAACAGAATATCATTGCAAATTTTTTCTAAAGTTCCTGCTTCATACCATCACATGTATACCATCTGTAACCAGGGAACAAGTTTGAAGGTAATTCTGTTGCCAGAGTACAGCCAGTTCAGTGTGGAAAGTATACATGGCCAATACAGGCAGAAAGACTTATTGCTCCCCTGTAGGCATATACATTTTTTTAAATAAGGGTAGGAAAACAAATCATTGTCGCAAAAAACTAGAGTGAGACACATTGTTATTTTGTTGTGATAACTGGTCTCTGGAGAATGGCTCTATGAAGCTTTCATGTCATCAAGACCAACACTGGCCTGCAAGAACAGCAAAGCATATACAATTATATAACAACAGCAGACACAACAAACTGAAGTACTGAACCACCAAATATTCATATGGATCCATACCAGAAAGTCATGATTCTCTTTGAGGAGAGGAGAAAAAGTTGTGCAGAATTTCTCAATATCCTCTTTGATATCACCCGTTCCACTAATGACCTCCATAAATTTCTCTCTGTTAGGAGCAAGTTTCATGGCAACCTGCCACCAAATCATACGAGTAAATCCCCAAAACAATAAGGGGCAAGATATTAAGAGGAAGAAGAAGCTAAATGGCAGAATTTAAATTAGTGAATAATTCCTGGGATGACTGAACATTCAGATAAAAAATGGGCAGCCTGTGCACAAGATACTCATAAAGAAACATAAACTATATGGAAACTAAACTAAACATTTCCAGTCAATATGTTGATTATAATTTCTGAGCAATAACCACCGAATAACATTTTTTCCTTAACATATTTAGAATTTAACTTATTGTATAGATCCCCATAGAGTGAGTGTTATACCGTAAAACTAGAACTGGCTAGCCAGCCATGAAACTTCTTCAAAGTTTTGGTGTATGAATCAGTGCAAGCTTGACTCATTGTCCAGTCCGGATGCTCAAGCAAGTTACGGAATAACTCAACGAGGAAATCCATGGCCCTGACATGCAGAATTTTGAGTAAATATTGTCTGACACTTGGCAAGCTGTCCAAGTTGCAAAAAATGCAAGAGAATTAACGAACCTTGTAAGCCACAGAAGTCCATTTGTGCAGCTTGAGGAACCTTTTGCGGTGTTGTTTTGAACTTCTTCCTGAATCATGGTGTACAATTGCTCATACTTTGATGGGTCTGTAGAATACTTGGTCTCGAGCCTCTGAAAAGAGAGATCAAATCAGTTGGAGGGAAGCAAAAACATAGAACTCTATGGGCTATGAAGTTTGACCACTCTACGCAGGAGGGAGATGTCAGATGTATCTATGTATATATGAATTATCACAACTTTGAAAACTGATATTAACAGCAATCTTGCAAAAAAAGACTCATACCGTGATATTGCCACCAATGTCCGTCTTCACAAGTGCCATAGCAGCTCCAAATTTATCTGTTATGAAACCGCATGTCGCGCACCCCGTTTCCGAAATGCACTGTGATACACGTATCAGTCCCTGAATCAGTAGCTGATACGCACAACACAACAGAATGTATATCGAAAGCATACTTCGAAAGAAAAAACTAACCTGAGACAGGACTTTTAGTGGCAACACCGTGAGGATCTCTACGATCCTACACCGGTTGACCAACTAAAAGCAGAGCAGGCAGCGAAACACCAGGGTCTAAATCCACAAGCAGACTTGAGAAGCAGAACGAAACCAGCACAAACACCTACGCGATCCTCACTGTCTAAAATCACAAATGCAGACGAGTGAATACATAAGGTACTCAGCAAGCTCTAATACTAAGCAAAGATATAAATATAGATGCACATTGATTGTAGCAAGGATGAGGCAGCAAGGTCCATGTTGCAAAAAGTCAGTTTTATGCAAAGTTTACTACAGAAGATTTTAAAAAAGGAGTGAAAGCATTTATTATCAATATTTTAATAAGTTGGACCTGAGAAAGTAAAAACCGTTCCCGCCAGATCTTAAGTTTTAACTGGAAGGGCCTCCACTATGCCCTCCAGACACTTTCCAAAACACGGGTAGCTACATCCACTCACACATCAAGGCAGTATAGAAAATCTAATCGTAGAGCGCCCGAACAGTAGTATGTCAATACCGAGACAACGGCCTATCCGGAAGGATTTTTAACTCTGCAGAGGTTGTACACTGTACCCACAAGTTATGCTACTCCTGATCATTAGAGTTGCATAACGCTTATTCCATATCTACGCAGTTTTCCACAGATTCCACCCAAGGTGCAAACAGGGGCCATCCCTCGGGGTTTTTCAGGCCGTCGATGACGCGTCGGTACATTCTCGGAGCCGGGTCGTGAATATCCACCGCATTCACGTCTTTTCCTGGTTCCCTCCAATCCCGAGTATTACCAAACCAGAGGCTATATCCGCGGGCTATTACCGTCGAAGGCCAGGCAGCGAGTCATCTCACGCCCTTCTCCTGTTCCTTTGTGTCTTCACTACCGACCCCCCAGTGGTTCGATGTGAAAAGAATACATAGAGGGAACAAGTCCTGCCCAAAATGTACAGGTTCTGTGGTTGCACGGGAATTAACAAGTTGAGGGCTAACGAACCGGTCCTTATATGGCAAAGGTGGCGGTCTCGTCCACGATAGGTGAACCACAGTGAAGCCTACACACCTATCACCATCACCTCAGATGAGCCCACCCCACGGCCAAAAACATCCCCTCTTCACCTAGCACCAGTTGTTCTAATTCCGCCCCCTTTTATTTGTACCCACACCACCAAACTCTTTCAACTCCTTTTGCAAATTAATGGTATATGGTGCGACAGTGCGGAGCATCGTAAATGAGGTCCTAAGCAGATCTAGTACAAGGTAATATCCGTTCCGTAAAACTATCTAGGAACGGAATCTCTACGGCTATCAAGGACACTTCGTCAATGGTTTTCAAGGAAGGTATTCATATCTGTACAGCAAGTTACTGACATAAATATAAATACCTAAGAATAAGTAGGATTATGACTAACACAATGTTTCAAACTAAAATATCACGCATAGCAGAATAAATAGGCACTATAAAAGCATTAGCAAATTATAGGTTCCAATATGAGGTTAGAGCTTGCCTGCAAATTCCTTAATCTTCAAGCTTGAGGTTGGAAGCTTCTTCTTCAAGATCTCAATCTTCAATCTCTGGCTTCGCGCCCAATCGACGAGCTTCTCTTCTTACGTGGAACTTCTGGTTCTTTTTGAGGCTTAGACTCTTCCTTACACTCAACGTTATCTACGCAAAGGAAAAGCTTAATAAAACTACTGCGAAAGAAACAAACCTTAAGAAGAGGCGATAAAATCCGAAGAACTCCAACTAAGAACCAGATAACACCGCGAGGAAAACTTAAGACAAGTCATGCATGTTGCGGTGCCTATTGACTTAAAGTAAGGTTCTGTGAAGGGTTAACATGCATTCTCGCTAGTACGAGCAGGAACACGGTGTGTAGCTTATGTCATTTTGTGCGTACCTTAATTTAGAGCTATTAACTAAATAATTATATCGTTTGTGCTAATAGGTGACACGTGCACTAGTGTATGCCAATATATTGTACGTGCTTTCTAGTGAATATTTCTTGATTCTACTATACAATTGAACTCCTACACTAAATATATGGCATTAACTGTGATGTGGTGATGGGCATATTGCTACTGTTAGTTATTTAGTTTATACTTATATGAATGTACTATTTTAGGTGCTTAATGGTTAATTTCCTAACTTATTTTATATAATTAAATTATTAAAGCTAACAAGTGACACAAGCGCTAAAAGGTGCCCTTACATGGGTGACTGCATAGCAGGTTGCTTATGGGCTGCTAACTAAAGTGTTTACTTACTTCCTAGTATTTAATTATTAGTGTTTAACTATTAATTCTATAATTCTAATTTTAAGTTAGGTTATTTAGTGCTAACATGGTGCGCGTACTAATGTGTGCTAAATAATGAGGTTATGCTATGCTGTGGCGTGCCTTAGCTAGTATAAATCTATGCTTAGAATGCATCATGGTTAAAGACTTGCACTAACAACGATAATACAAAAGAAGAAACACGTTAAACTCAGCGAAGAACTTACTAATAAGGCAAACCAGCAAGAGCGGATGTTGGCTGAGGTTTGGATGATTCGATGTGATGGAGCTCGAGACAATGGTTCCAATGGCACCAAGATCACTGAAAACTTAGTTAAGGTGTAGCGGTGGTGAGGCGAACAATGTATTCCCGATGGAAAATAGGAAATTCCTCTCGTGAACACGCTACCCGGCATGTGTTCACAGCTGTCGGGTGGATGTGTGCAGGCATGAAACAGAGGACGAACCTCGTGGTGATGTTGCCAGCTGGTCTGTGACTGAAAACTGGCAAAGGCTGTGTGGACACTTGGCTCGGCCTGTGTCCACGGCCTCTGGACACCTGCATGTCCAGAATCGAGAAAAATCATGTGGACACGTGATTCGGCTTGTGTCCACGGCCCCTGGACACACGGGTGTCCAGAATCGAGGATTTCTCCATGGACACAGAGTTCTGTGACGTGTTCGTGAACACGTGAACATGTGAGCTGTGATCGTATCCGTAGACACGTGGACTGTGACGTCTGTGGACACGTGAAAGTGAAAGTTCGGGGTTTTGTGGAAGTTCGGGGATTCGTGGACACGTGAGAGTGAAACTTCGGGGTTTTGTGGAAGTTCGGGGATTCGTGGACACGTGAGAGTAGAAGTTCTTGGTTTTGTAAAAGTTCGGGGATTTGTGGACACGTGAGTGAAAGTTCGGGGTTTTGTGGGAGTTTGAGGATTCTGGACACGTGAGAGTGAAAGTTCGGGGTTTTGTGGGAGTTCGGGGATTCGTGGACACGTGAGAGTGAAAGTTCGTGATTTTGTGAGAGTTCGGGGATTCGTGGACACGTGAGAGTGGAAGTTCCTGGTTTTGTGAAAGTTCGGGGATTCGTGGACACGTGAGAGTGAAAGTTCGGGGTTTTGTGAAAGTTCGGGGATTCGTGGACACGTGAAAGTTCGGGGTTTCCGTGGACACGGGAAAGTTCGCGGTTTTCGTGGACACGGGAAAGTTCGGGGTTTTCGTGGACACGGGAAAGTTCGAGGTTTCCGTGGACACGGAAAAGTTCGGGGTTTTCGTGGACACGGGAAAGTTCGAGGTTCGGGGGTTCGTGGATACGTGAAAGTTCGGGGTTTCCGTGGACACGGGAAAGTTCAAGGTTTCCGTGGACACGGGGAAAGTTCGGGGTTTCCGTGGACACGGGAAAGTTCGGGGTTTCCGTGGATACGGGAGAACTGTGACGTGTCCGTGGACACGTGGGCATGGGAACTGTGATCGTGTCCGTGGACACGTGGGCACGAGAACTGTGATCGTGTCCGTGGACACGTGGACACGTGAAAACTGTGACGTGTCCGTGGACACGTGGGCACGGGAACTGTGATCGTGTCCGTGAACACGTGAAAACTGTGACGTGTCTGTGGACACGGGAAACTATGATCGTGTCCATGGGCACGTGAGAATATCAGTGCTCGTGTCTGCGTCTGTGGACACGTGGCCAATGCTGTAATTACCAGAAAGGTCGTCAAGGACCCACAGAAAAGTCTAGGGGCTTGAGTGTAAAAGGTGTGGAGGGATCTACCGTTCCTATCCATGTCCAGGAGATTTTTTTGAAAGCTTTGTATACTTAGAATAAAAATTGCTAGGACGTCGAGGGCCTTTCTGTAAAAATGGGAGCGGTGCACCAGGTCCGTGGCCCGTGGACCGAATCCAGTGGCTGGTCCACGAGCGCACACGTGGACCACATCGGCCGGCCGGCCAGGGAGGGCTCGCCGGACCTGGGGAAGGGTGGAGGTGCAGGAGGGCGGCGCGCCGAGCTACCTGGTGGGCTCACTCGAGCCGAGGAGGCGCGGCAGCTAGCCGTCGAGGAGGAAAGGGCGGCACGGCAGGGAGAGCGCGGCCCCGGGGCAGCAGTGGCATCGGGGAGGCTCGAAATCGGGCGCCGTGAGGAAGAGCGCAGAGTGGTGGTCCTCGCCGTGAGCTCAATCGAGCCAGGAAGGCGGCGGTGACTGGGGCATCGGAGAGAGACTAGAGCGCGGCAGTGGCTCACGGTGGAGCTCGGCCTCAGGCGACGCTTCCCAAAATTGATGACCTTGAGAGGTATAGGAGGGCGAGAAGGTGGCTCATGGTTTCCTGGAAGGGGAGAGGTTCACCGGAGAAAGCGAATTGTGGCGGCGGCCCTCACCGGTGAGCAGTGGCGACGGTGGAGAATGTTGAAATTAAGTCGGGATTGAGCGGTGGTGGAGGCCGGCTGCGGTGCAAGGGGCAAAGGGAGTCTAGGCGGCAGGGATGTCGTGCGCGCGGCGCGTGGTAGGGTGCGTGCTGGTGTGCTGGCTAAGCGGTGCGAGGAAGAAGACAACGCTGACGAGTGGGACCCGCGGCTTCTTTGTATTTTTCTGATTTTTCGGAATTTCAGCAGCAGCCTCTGTTTTTCCTTAAAAAGGTCAACTTGCCGAGCTCTGATAAACGTGAAATTTTGCAGGGTTGAAGTACCTTTTAAGATGAACAACTTTCGTTTTAGAATTATCTTCAAATTCTGAATTGATTTTATTCTATGAAATTCGGAGGATAAATGGCTATTTGAACAGAGTAACTTAAGTTGAATGAAGTAAATAAGTTTCAAGGGAATTAAGCGGGTCTAGAATTCAAGGAATTTGATAGGCTCAAATTTCAAGGTTTGAGTTCAAAGGAGTTGAATGGATTTGAAATTTAAAGATATTTGGTTGGATTTAGGATTCAAGGAATGGGATTAAGAACGCAAGAAAACAAACGGTAAGGAAAAGAAAAACAAAAAGGGGCTCAATCACTTGTCACACCTCAAATTTTAATATTTTAAAATCTTCAATTTAGAAAAGTTTTAATTTAGTGAGGTTTTCACCTTTTGAAATAGGAAAGTAAAGAAAAGGCGAGAAGTGAAAAGAAAATTGTTAGGGTGAAAGTTAGAAAAATTTTGAATTACGCATTTTTAGATTTGCCCTGAAATTCGGGATGTCACACCGCAGGAGACAGAGAAATTAAGAAAAAGCACTTTACTAGTTAAGCAACAAGAGTATGCAAGGTTCAACATTAAGGGAACCACAGCTACAGTAAGTAGATTCACTTCAATACCAACAAAGATCACCTCCATCTCCAATACGATGTTTAGGGCAGCTAATTTAACTCATTTTAATTTAGTTCCAAATGAGCTAGATTTTTTTTTTGGTCCTAAACATCATATATTTAAGAATGGAGCAGTGGTGCAGGCCCAGGGGGTGCTCCTGTACCCCTCATCCATGTAAGAGCAACCATCACTATTCCATAGGTTGTATTAACCCATTTTTCACAAATCTGGCACCAGCTTGGAAGGGAAGCATTAGCCCAGCACCCCCTAATCTCTAGTCTTGGCTCCGCCTAGGGGAGTATACTTCAAGAATAACACAACTACATAAGCAACACTGATGTGTGCACTAAACCTGAAATAAATTTAAATCTCTAAGTTCATAATAAGGTGGGGTCTTTCACTGAAACACTAACACATTTAACAACCTGTCGTGTGAGAAGCAGATTGGTGAGAAGTAACTCAAGACATTCAGTTCCTCATCCGACCACTAAACTATGTACAATACAGCTAAAGGTCTAAACCTCAAAACCTCAGGTACTCAAGATAAATAAATTCAGGGAAAGCAAAAAAATAAGGTGAGTTACCCAAAACAGGCAAGATTTGCTTGCACACATCAAGGAAGGGCTTGGTAAGAATGACTCCATTGTCTGACTTTACATACTTCATCCCTTCCAAAGAAGGAGTGAACACTGTCTCTGCCATCTCTCAACCTATAAGAATCACAGATAGTATCAACCGATCATCGTAGCAAACAAAACGTGCTATCTGATACTCCTAGAAAGCAATTGGCAACAGAACATACAGATCTGAACTTAAATGCACAACCATTCTGCATCAGCATGGATCAGATCAAACTAACCAAACATAATTTTTTGATCTCCTACTGAATACAACCATAACATCCCTGGATCAGACTAGACATCCACGGAAACAGAGACGGACCGAGCACTAAGCCGAGGTAGGGCAGTCGCCCTACCTAACGCCAGCAGAGAGATCCCTCTCCTCCGAGAAATGAAATCACCCAGCCCTCGCCTGCGCCCTCACCCTCGAGCAGGGATCGACCGACCACCGCTAAGTCCAGCCTAAAACGTCCACAGAAAGAGGACAATTCTCTAGAGGATGGGGGACGCTCGGAGGAGAGCTCGGCAGTCACCTGTAGAGGAGACGCTGGCCGCTGCACCGCGCGCGAGACCGAGCTGTTGCGCTGCTGTGGGGCTGCACTGAGGGAAGAATCTGAGAACAGAGGAGAGTTTTCTGTGCTTTCGTTGGCCCGTCGTCGCCAAATGCCGTGAGGCAAAAAAGTGCGAACAGGAGAGGAAGTTTTTTTTTAAAAAAAAAATAATAAGAGGGGAAAGGAAAACTTTTTCTACTGAATACAGTATTTATTTGTCCACATTTACGTCATAAATACACATCTATACACATCATGTATAAATTTAGATATACTCTCTCTGTTTTTAAACTGATGTCACTTCAAACCTCAATTTTGACTATTTATCTTATTTAAAAAATTATAATAAATTTTATATATTTTTATTATAATTTGCTTTATCATCAAGTATATTTAAAACATAGCTCAAAATTTTATACATTTTAACTAATTTTTTTAATAAAATAAAACATCATTCTGAATACAGGAGTACAGCTACATCCCGCTGAAGACCGCGTTTCTAGGAGAAATTGATGTTTCTCAATTAATCTAAAACTATATCAAATGTGCCCTTCATTATAAAAAAGTTACTTCCTTAAAAATGCATATTTATGTCTCTAAACTTGATAACGTTATCTTATAAAAAATAAAATTTTATGTTGATGACTTGGATTCATAGACGCACACACAACCTGTCTTCTCATTTCCATACAATCAATACAGTCAAACGAAGTACTACTGTAGTATGGAAAGGCTGATTGATACGGGCCTAATGGGCCTAGGCGCCTAGCTATAAAGGATCCAACCAGCCCATCTATTGGTAAGAGGCCCAGAATATCCGCGAACCATGTGACCTGGATCGGACGACCAGGATGCCTCTCCCGTGATCCAGCGGTAGAACCGAATCCGATCGCCGCTTTATATTAGGTTCCCACAGCCGAACCCTAACTCCTCGTCTCCCATCTGCCCCAGCCTCGCCGTCTCTCGCGCCGCCGCTTCGCGCCGCCGCTCGCCTCTCTGACCGACGCGAAGATGGTACGTCGATAGTGACGAAGAGTCTCGGTTATGTTGGGCTCTTTGAGCTCCGTGAGTCTGAGTTGTGTGCTTGTGCTTTGCGTGCAGCCGTTCAAGAGGTTCGTGGAGATTGGGCGGGTGGCCCTGGTGAACTACGGCAAGGACTACGGCCGCCTTGTCGTCATCGTCGACGTCGTCGATCAGAACAGGGTAATGATCGAACTCTTTCCTACTACATGGTTTTGTTATCGTTCGCTTTTGTGCTTTCGATCTATTGCATTACGTGTCAAACATGTAGTTAAGAAATTGTTAGCTATAGCCCATTGTGAGAAAATGTAGAGGCATTTTTTTACTCTACTCGTGCCGGACTAGTATTTGAATTTACCAAGTAGTATGGCGCCTTCTAGTTGTTCATCTTGCTATTCTGTAATTATCATTTCGGTAGCGTTATCAGCCCCCCCCCCCCCCCCCCCCCCTCCCTAAAATAAATGATTCGTGCCGCTTCAAAGAAAAATATGTGGGGGTGTGCTGAGAGAATTTGTAGTGCATCACCTAGTGATGTTGCCGTAGTCCTGTAGTGTTTTAATCGCCGTTAGCTGATTGGTGCCTTTTAAAAGAGATACTAAGCTGGAGGCTGGGATAATCACGGGGGTTCCTAACCAATTGCTTGTTTCGTTCCCTTATAAGAAACTAATGGTTTCATAGGTCATTTATGTGTTTAAATTATTTCTCTAATGAATGTATCAGCAGTGGAATTGTGCCCTCCAGCACTTATTTTCATGATGATTGGTGTTTCAGGCACTTGTGGATGCCCCGGATATGGTCAGGTCTCAGATTAACTTCAAGCGTCTGTCGCTTACTGACATCAAGATTGACATCAAGCGAGTCCCTAAGAAGTCAACTCTGATCAAGGCTATGGAGGAAGCGGGTAATGTTGAGTTGTTGGCCTCCTCCTTTACGTATCATTCTTCATGTAACTTAGAGCTAATGCTTGAGTTTCTTTTTGCAGATGTTAAGGGCAAGTGGGAGAAGAGCTCATGGGGCAGGAAGCTGATTGTCCAGAAGAGGAGAGCATCACTCAATGACTTTGACAGGTTCAAGGTCATGTTGGCTAGGATCAAGGTCAGAATCCCCACTTTCAAATGGTTAATTTCTGTTACCCTCAATCTTCATTGTACCTCCCTTACACCCCGTTTCTTTGTGCCTGTGAACAGAGGGGCGGTGCTATCAGGCAAGAGCTCGCCAAGCTCAAGAAGGCCTCCACAGCATAGAATGGCTCGTTGGACTGCCCGTTTGAGTTTTTGGTTCCAAGTTGCACCAGCAATCGGTTTCAGTGTTCTTATAGCCAGAATTAGTACTACTGTTTCATGTGAACTCATTTCGAACTTTATCAAGCATGGATGTGCATTTGATATTTTTGTCACTACTGTTTGTGGAATGCCTGAGGTAGTTTGTGATGAATTTGCAACGTGCAGTTTCACGTGCTCGGTTCCATATTATTGTGCGCGTCTGCTTATTACGTTGAGTTGCCGTTCATCTGGAAATCCTGCGTCACTACCTTAGTCGTACCCTATATTACCGCTACCCTGAGCCATTTCTTGGCGTCTGCTCGCTACTGCACTGCTTCGTAAGGAGGATCATTGTCCCGCTTGCTCGTTGCATAGCCAACGATATGAAACGCTATCCTTTTTCGTGAGTTGTCACTGGGTTGTTTTTCCTTGTGCTGCATACTTGTATCTTCTGAGTCGTGGTGATGAAAATATCAAAACCATGGTACTAGTGAAATATGGAATGTGTATTGAATTTCCTTTCGAGACCAACATCGATACTGAGGAAAGCACGGACCCGAAGTTACATTTAAGCCAGAACAAGTCTCAGGCTGTCGCGGGGTAAATGAAGATTTAAAAACATACCGTGGCACAATTATTACACTGAGGGAATGACGGAAGAAATACCGACTGGAACCTGCCCAGTCAGGATTCTTACGTTCAAAATTGCAACGGCTTGTCCAAACTGAGTACATGGATTTAAGTTTTAATCGTTTATTTCATACTAACAGAATTTGTTTGATGTAAGTTAACTCCCAGTCCATATGTTGTAAACATTTAGAGGCATCCAATAAAAAAAACATCTAGAGGCATTGTGAAAAAATGGATTCCAGATAAAAATGCCACATTTTGAAAGATAACGTTGCTCTACTAACTGTTTTATTTTGGCATTTCTACAAATATCCCAGTCAACCGAAGCATCATTTGGATCAGCATGGCTAAACACGACAGCCAAAACGGATTGCCACAGTGGGGAGTAAAATACTTCTGTGAACATTTGGGAAAAAAAAAACATCCGTTGAATTCACGGTACTATCATTTGTGTTAGAATTTGATGTGCATCGATATATGCAGATCTCTGAGCCTGTAGCACAGGATCATTTAACAGCTGATCAGTAAGTATCATCTGGTTTGACTGAATCCTCAGCACCCATTGCCCGTGGCAGCAACCCATCTAATACCATGCCCTTCGGAAGTTTCATTTTCTCCTTTCTGCGCTAATAGTAAGGCGTTCAAAGGACCTCATAGTGGGGTCATCATATACATTTCTTCCAGATTTTGGAAAAGATGGGGTCCTGCCGTCATGTCCAGCTGACTGGTGTAGCCTAAGATTAGTGGATGGGCGGCTGCTGCCACTGCTGATCGGGACTAGGTGGCTACCGTGATTTGGGTCACTGGGATCTCCAGAACCTTGTTTGCTGCTTGACAGGAGGGCCTTCCTTGATGTGCTCCCATTCCGAGATGATGAATGCCTTCTATCGGAATCAACAGCCTAAAATACATGGTAAAAGTGTTGTGAGCCTTTATTTAAGATAATGTTAACAGGGTCCAGGGGGAAGATGCCATTTCAAAAACAACAAAAGAGACTGGCCTCAACAGTAAATGAAGATGGTATAATCAAAAGAGAATTGAAACAATCCATCGCATTGTTCTACTGACTAGTGTAGGCTCTCGCTACCACAAAAAACAATAATTTGTATCTATCAGCTATAACATGTTAAGCACTGCATTCAGAGTGCATACGCAGTCAATAAGCAATCATAAGAAAACAGATAAATGAAAAGGTTGATTTGAGAACTCACCGTCTTAGGCCCCAAAAGTGAATCCAAGAGGGTTCTGTGTTTTGTGTGTTCTCCAACATGGCCAGAACCAGAGCCGGTTCTTTTAGAGAAGGGGTCAACTTGACTGGAGAATCTTTCAGGAACAGCCTGTCTCGCTGTTAAAGAAAGAAGAAAACTTAAGGCTCTTAGTTTCTCACCTTGCTTATTTCTTAAATATAAAATTCAAAAAATGAATGCAACTGACAAAACCTGCAGCCCGTTCAGCTCGATCTGCCGAGGGTCCAGCCAACCCACCTGTCCTCCCACTCAGCTGGCAGAGAAAATAATATATATTCAGAAAAGTGGAATAGTGAACTATTAGAAACTTCTAAAGAACTGACATACCCGCAACCTGCTACTATCTGCACCCTGCCTTGATACTGTCCAATCAAATACATAATCAAGCTGGTACCCTGTAAATGTCCAGAAGAAACCATGTGAGCAATATGCAAATCAGCAAATGTGCAGGAAAAAATTGCTTATCACGTTCATACATACCTTCACGGATGAACAAATCCCGGAAGAGTTTTTTCAAATATGAATAGTCTGGTTTATCTTCGAATCGCAAAGATCGGCAATAGTGGAAATATGAAATGAACTCTGGTGGATAAGATTTGCAGAGAACCTGTGCAACAGATATGTCAAGCAACCAGGATTACATTAGCTTCTAATCAAATGATAAATCTGTTAGGAATAAGGAAGGGTAAACCCTAGACTAACCTATTACAATAATGCCCTTGACTGTTATATCTCTAACACACCACCCCCCCCCCCCTCAAATGCAAGGCATATGCAATAGCGTTGCATTTGAAGGAGATTACATGAAAAATTAAGACTAATGACAAAATAAAATTACATCCAAAATCAAACTCTTCAAAAGCGTCGTAGAGTGGAGTCTTGATGATACGTCAAGTCAAGCCGAAGAGATAATAAATGACACCACATCAAATGGCATGTAGTGAAAGAGATGATAAAAAAAAACTACAGATGGCAAGTAGTGATAGAAGATGATATGATGCACTACGGCAGCTGACAAGTAGTGATAGAAAATGATATTATGCACTACTACAAATGGCAAGTAGTGATAGAAGATGATATGATACACTACTGCAGATGGCAAGTAGCGATAGAAGATAATATGATACACTACTGCAGATGGCAAGTAGTGATAGAAGATGGTGATGACGACAGAAAAAGCCATTGATCATGACATGTAGTGAAACAAAACTACAAAAAAGATCAAAAGGATAGAGTCGCATCACGATGATGAAGGGGTTAGTGACTCGATAAAATCAATTAACATGATAAAAAAAGGCTGACCAACAAGAATGTATGGACTCTCATGACATAGACGAATACGAGAGAGAAAAAAACAATTTGGATGTGAATGCAAACTTGTATGGATACAACGGTAGATGAGATCGAATTTAGATTAACATATAACGACAGGCACGGTGGGTGAAGTGCATATTCGGGACAAGAGCAGATCCGGCCGAAAGCACCGCCCATGACAGGACGACATCGCCGATGAACAGCATGGGTGGATGAACAACAGAGACGATGACAAACAGTAATGGCGGGATGAAGAGTGCGACGCCAGCGAACAGTACACGAGGATAAACAGTGTCGGAGGATGAACAGTACCGACGATGAACAGTGCGTGCGGATGGACAGTGCCCCTGACGGCGGCTAGGGTGGAACCCTAAAAACTAACCTAGCTCTAATTCCATGTTAGGAATAATAGATAGATGTATTGATAATAGATGGATGAATAATAGATTGATACAAAGAGGACCTAGGGGCACATGTATATAGGCTAGGGAAGGGTAAACCCTAGACTAACACCCTTGACTGTTATATCTCTAACAAAATCAAGCTTATTAACAGAATTGTATGTGGAAACAAATACATTACCTCAACTGGAGTTAGCATTTTCTTTTCACTAATTTTATCGTACTTCTGCTTCTTTGTGCCGGCTTTCAGGCCTTGCCAAGGAAGGCTGAGGCAGACAAGTATTCAGCAGAGCGTTTTATCACAGATAACTGTACTGAATATCAGAAAGCAAGCCTCACCTTCCTCTTAAGAAATACATCAGCACATAACCAAGAGACTCTAAGTCATCTCTCCTGCTTTGTTCTGTGGAGAATAAAAACACCAGAAATAACACATACCAGCAGTCAGAATAGCACAGACCAAAGCTTATAGAACACAAAATAAGGCCTAAAGGGCAGCCTGGTGCAAGCTTGGTGCACATAGCCCCTGCTTGCGAAGGGTCCAGGTAAAGGTCCAACCACTTTGGGTCATTTGTACGCAGCCTTTCCCTGATTCCAGGACGCTGTTTCCAGGGCTCAAACCCACTTGAACACAAAATAAGGCCTATTATGCTTGTAATGAAAACTTTCAGGAACATGACATTAATCATTGATTTTGTGCAATGGCATTTTTTTTATGTTTCAGAAGAACCGTGATTTTGTTGTCCCACTAAGTACTACCTGCTGAGTACCGTTATATGTTATTTACTTCGTTCATTATATCATTGTCCTGATTGGTACCACTTAATACAGATAGTGAAACTCACCTACTCCGAGATGGGTATTTACGCTGGCATACCGAGCTGTTCCTGTGAGATTTTTGTTCTCCCTATGGTAAATAAAGAAAAAAATGCAAGGCTCAGTGTGTATCCCAAAAATGAGTAGGTTAAGTATCAGAAAATGAATATCTGAAAAGAAAGTTATTTTTAAAACAGAATGCAAGATGTAATCATCATTAGTAGTCCCTCATAGAGAATGGAGATTGCATCCTCATCAGCCAAATTGTTGCAATGCTGAAGTCATTACTATTCAGAGCTTCCACATAATTTTGAGGAAAGGAAGATACCATGGCATGGATTATTTACCAAAAATAATTACATTAAGTCTTAGTACTACAGTTTCAAAGTCCTATTCATTGAAATGCTAACCAATAAAAACTCAGTAGATTGCATAACATTTAATAGCAAGATATCAGCGTAGTTTGTCAAGCACGGCTATGGACTTGATATGCAAATCCTAAAGCAATGTTGAATCAGAAAATCATACAAATCATTATTTATGTGAAAAAAGACTCCCAGACTTAGATGCTAAAGATTACACACGTGTGTGTCTAAAATAAAAGAGATTTTTTTCTCGAATACGCAGGAGATCTGCGCATTATTTCATTAAGAAGAAGAAACCAACCAATACAGCAAAGACACAAACACCACCACAACCCGCCGGAAACAATACACTCTGCTTCGGCTAAATACAAAGGGATGAATTAAATTCCAGGTGTAAAAAGATCCTTTCATAAAATTCATGAGAAACATTACTAATTACCTATATGGTATGTGCTTATGAGTATGGAGATCCCGGTACTTCTTTGCAAGGCCATAGTCAATGACATAAACCTGGAACAGCGAGTGCACTAAGTTTTGTTAGCAGATATATTTATTGACAGTCATAAATTATATTATATGTATCGCCAAGAGACATGATCTCATATTTTGGTGATAGTCAATGTAAAAAGGACACTAGCTTGACTGCAGGTCTATACTAATAAGAGTTAGAATAAATGAGACTTGTCTGCTGAAATTTGTAAGTTGACACTGAATGCTGTCATATATATACAAAATTAATTCAGGTTCATTTAGTGACTATATGCTGAACTAAAAGAGACCTATAATCAGCCATGTAGAGTGCATTCAGCACCTGCAGGTTGCAGCTACAAAAAATCTACCATTGATTGGAAAATTTTCTTTAATCATATGTTGCCACAACAAAACATAGAGTGACTAATCAAATAACAATATCCTCAATCAAGTCAGTCATTAGATCAGTTATATCAGTATATGCTCCAGAATAGCACCAACCTGGCTTGCTTTACGGCTTAAGCCCATAAGGAAGTTGTCTGGCTTGATATCACGATGAAGAAACCCCCTCGTGTGCATATACTCTACTCTGGTTATCTATATGAAAACAATGAAAAGGCATAAACTGGGTGCTAACAATGTGCAAACAGGATCATCATTTTCACTGCAATGATATAACAAATGTGCTAAAAACTCAAAAAATCAAAAGCATATGGTACCGTCAGATAAAACCCACCATCTGATCAACAAGCATAAGTACTGTTTTAAGAGAGAACTTTCTGTTGCAGTAGTTGAACAAGTCCTCCAAACTTGGACCAAGAAGATCAATGACCATGACATTGTACTCCCCCTCGACTCCAAACCACTTCAGATGAGGAATACCAGCTGAAGTTTGTGATCGAAAGATAAATGAAAATCAGTAAAAAATTATTCAAATAAAAGAACAAAGTTTATGTACTGATACTTACTTCCCCCTTGGAGAAGCATGTATAGTTTTGATTCATAATGAAGTTGGGGATGCCTTGATTTGACCGATTCCTGATAAAGCATATGATGAAGTCAGGTCGGTTATCCTGATGAAAATAAGCATGTTGATTTTGTGCATCCTATATTTAATAATTTGAAATTATAAAAAACACATCCCCATTTCAGTATATCCTACATTTTTTTCGTAGCATCATTAAGGCCAGTAATTCAAGGCTCAGATGATAGATTCGAAATAATGAGGATCTTATCATAGACCACCAAAGGTAACTTTTCAGAAAGTAGTTTTCAGCATTGGTACTCATGACCACAAAGGCATCCTTGGTTCATCACCTGAATTTAACATTTAGACTATATCAAGGTATAAGATATATTCATTCCACAAGACTTATTACCCATTTATGGTTACTGATACAACTGTGGCTTTTAAGAAAAATTAAACAACCACAGATCTTAAGCCTTAGCAATCATAAAATTTGAGGAGAAGATCAGGTGAAAGAAACAACATTTCGCCATAACCCAAATCAATGGACATAGTAGGGTAGTGTCTATGCAAAGCAATGATAGCTGTAAATGACATTTTTTGTGATCTTGGAAAACCTGTAAAGAACCTGGCGAGATGCAAAGATGTGATGGTCTGCCTATATGACAGACAAAAATGTCTTTAAACTATTTCATAATTTCATGATTTTAGCTATCTCCAATCAGCCAGACAATAGAATGTTTAGTGGTCATGCTATTATTCAAGTTAAAAACACACTATCGAATGATAAATCTCATATTGTCACACTAAAGAGTGCACGGAACCATGACGTTTATGTTTATGTTACGCCATATAACAAACACAGTAGTTCTTCCCCTAATGTTTTATGCACGAAAAATGTATGGAGCAGTCTCGAATTCCTAATCTCGTACCAATTTGATAGCCACCTCCTCGCCGCTCTGAATGTTCACGCCTGAAACCAGAACAATCAGTAACGTCAGAGAAAATGCAGGACTAAGACAAACGAAACAGTCTCGCCAAGAAACCTGGAGAAACAAATGAACGCAAGAGCAACGAGGCATACCAAGATAGAGCTCTCCGAAAGATCCGCTCCCAATCTTCCTCCCCAGCTTAAACTTCCCTCCGATCACGTGGTCCATCCTCGCGACCCTCGGTTTTGCAAGATTCACGCCCAGGAACCGGTCTCAGATCGTCGCCCCGCGAGAGGCCACTCACATTGCCCGAAAGCCGCGAGATTCGAGCCCGAGACAGCCCTAGAACGGGGTCCCGGATCTCCGACCCCCAGGATTCCGTGCAGACCGCGAACCGCCGCCAGGGACGGAGCGAGCGAGCGAGCAGGCGGGCAGGCGGATCGAATTGGCGAGCGAGTTCGGAGGCTTCAGGTGGGATTCGGGGAGGGCGGTCCGAGCTAGGGATTTGCGTCTCTAATTTTTGGGGGATTTTTCTTATAATTTTCGGCGGTGGAATCGCCCGGGGCGCGGTAATAGAGGGCGATGGGATGGTGAGAAGCGGAAATCGTGGGAAACGGATGGGGCCGGACAACGGGTAGCAAGCAGGACGAGGAGAATGGGAAGAGGGACTCGGAGAACGCCGATGCTTTCCCCTTGTTCCTTTGCCGGTTTCCTGCACCTTGGCATGCTGTTGTTTTGCCCTTCCCCTGGTTTTGGGGACTGTCATGATATTTTTTCTTTATTTGGTCTTTTGAGCTGCAACTTCTATATTTTTTTGTTAACACTATAAAACACTAGTTAGTGTAAATTTGCATTGAGTGAGCTATCCTGACGTCAATAAAATGAAAATGATGGTCGTATAACTTATGGGTATCTAGTTCAAAGGAATTGGATACGTCCTCGTCATGGAGAGTGTGAGAGAGGAGTATGGACGCATCATATGTCATTACGTGCCATTGTCAAATGGTAGGAACACCGTTTGTTTAAGTTGAATGTTATTTTTTAAAAATCGAGTGTCCAAACTCCAAACATGCAAGTAGGTTGACAGACATAGCGCAAATTGCCCACGAAGCTACATTAAAGGAAAAAAATGTATGTAACTGAATATCTTTTTTGTCTGTTTATTTCTATGTCAAAACCCTTTTAACTAGCATGCGTTGCATTTGATAATTTCCACTGCCAACTCGTTGCGTATGACTGTGTGAGTGGTGGTAACTGGATATCTTTTTGTCTGTTTATTTCTATGTCAAAACCCTTTAACTAGCATACATTGCATTTGATAATTTCCACTGCCAACTCGTTGCGTATGACTGTGTGAGTGGTGGTAACTGGATATCTTTTTGTCTGTTTATTTCTATGTCAAAACCCTTTAACTAGCATGCATTGCATTTGATAATTTCCACTGCCATCTCGTTGCGTATGACTGTGTGAGTGGTGGCGGCGTGAATACTTACACAACTGTATAAAAATAAGTGTACAGTAAGAGTTCTTTGATACAAGTTGGACATTTTCACAAAACACACACAAAGCAGTGCATATTTTTATCGGTGCACGCATCACTGTTGCCACTTGGCGTTTGTACCGAATCAGCCTTGTGGCTGTGGACTATCGTTGAGTCGCGCGTGCAAGTCACTAATCGCTGCAAATCACCGGTGCTCAAAAAAAAATCGCTGCAAATCACCATCTCTATCGTTGAGTAGCGCGCGCAAGCGCCTTGCCTTGCTTGATCCGTCACGCACCGTCTGCGCTTAGCCTCCTCAGCCAAATTCCTCGGATTCTTTGAAGTGCAGGGAGTCGTTTTCAGCATGCCTGAAAGACATGCGTGGCCTCCCTGAAACAGCAACGCTTGCCCGCTGCTCCAGCCGTTGGTTTGGGTATCAGGTAATCGACGCACTAATCGCATGGCAACCAGCAGTTACCAACTGAGGTAACAGAATCATCTCGATAAGATTCGGAGGTTCAGGACTCTGTTTCTCCGTTGCAACTCCCAGCACCGTCCGTTTCACTAACAAGGCTGGGGCACCCATGCCACGCTCCGGAAACCCGCAGCACATGATCGCCGGCAGCCTGCCGTGCCGAGGCACGCACTCCAACCGCCGCCGCGCCGGCCGGGTCGGATGTCCTGCACCCTCTCGCCGTTCTAGAATCAGTTGGGACAGAGGAAGGCACGGCCAACTGACGTGTGTGAGATATTAGGTAACGTGGGACGAGATTAGGTGCTCTGCATCTCTCATTCAGTTAATGAAGTTAAGATTGTTTAGTCCCAGAGATAGCAACAGGTGATAATAGTAAGGGAACAGGAGATTCCCTCTGAAAATTACCGCCGCGTGCGGTTGGCTGGCCCTGACCCGTTGCTGTGCCGTGCACGGACGGAAGCAGCCAGCGGGCACCCCGCGCGTCCTGTTATAAGCCCCGGTGCCGGCACCGCGTTTGTCCACTACCTCAAGCTCGGCAGCGGCAGCCTACACTCCATCATAGAGGAGCTGTCTCTCGCTCTCCGCCTAAACGCCAGCACCGTGCCGCGACTACAAGGAAGCCGCCGTCACCATGGGAGCCGGCGACGAGCAGCAGCGGCGGGAAGCGAGGCAGGGTCACCCTCTCCTCAGGGGAGGAGCGGGCAAGAGGGAGCGGTACACCCACGGCTTCTCGGCGTCCCAGATGACGGCGCTCGCCGCCCTGTGCGGCGCGTACGTGCCGTCTCTGCCGCCGCCGCCGGACCGCCCGAACGGCCGCCTTTCAAACCAGGAGGAGGAGGCCGGGAGTAAGGCCGTCGCGGACTTCTTCCGAGCCTCCGCTGGCGACCCGCCGGTGCCGGACGAGGCGGCGGAGCTCATGTCGCGGAAGGGCCTGCCCGAGGCGCTGGCGCTCGTGCGCACGGTGCTGTGGGTGCTGAGCACGCGGCTCGGCTCGCTGTTGCTGTGCGGGACCCCGTGCCTGTCGTGGCGGTTCCCGTTCGTGCGCCGGTTCGCGGAGCTGCCTCTGGAGCGGCGGGAGGGCGCGCTGCGGCGCTGGAGCCGGCAGACGGTGCTCCCACCGCTGCGCCTGTTCTTCCTCGTCACCAAGGTGTTCTGCCTCTACGTCTTCTACTCCATGGTACGCCCGTCGATCTCATCTCCTCGTCCACTCCGGTCGAGTAGTCGGCGCTAGAAATCAAAGGAAATTTTTGTCGCGTTGATCATCAGTCTGGTGGCCAGTGATCGTTAGGTCCGTGCTCGCTGACGCATGTACCTCGCGACACGTCCTCGGTGTAGACCACACCGTGCCGTGAGTCCGTGACGCTGGGCGCTCTCCATGTGCTGCGCCAAGGACCACGGGTCCTTTTTGGCACGGCTGCGCTGGGCCGCTGGCCAAGCATTGACGATGATGAAGCTCGCAGCTCGTTCGTTAGTCTGGACCTGCCAATCGTATTGCCTCTGTCCGCCGCCTGCGCTGCACGAGGCCGAGCTGCCAGTGGCTGCCGTGGGCGTTGGCTGCTGTGCAGAGGTGTTTTAAGACTTGCAACGTCGTAGATAACTAAAGGCATGGTAACTGAATTTCATTTCACCCCCTGAGATCTTTATGTGTCTACTTATGTCATCAAGCAATATATGTTCGCGTTTGGCAAAGAAAAGGATAAGGTCTATTCTAGTGGTTGTTACCGAGAAAATAAATCGGAGTAATCTAAAGTCAATTAGAGGAAGGGGATTTTTAGACTTGACGCCAAAAGGAACACTTTCAAGGGGTTAGGTACTTGCCTAATCTTTTGTCAAGTTTCCTTAGAAGTCATCGTACAAGTAAACGATAATGATTGTAGAATCATGGAAGTGGAGATACTATGATTTTGTCCGAATATCATTGTCAAAGGTGACCACGAAATTCTGCGGGCAATAACATGTGTTAACTGTTCCAGTAACTCTGTCACAGGACACAAGTTCACGTGTCAATTTCTGTTTGAAATCCACAAGCTTCGCGCGTGTCGTCGCCTTGCAGACCGATGAGAACTCGGAGAACCCTCACTGGCGCGCGATCGGGTACAGTCCGCCGGGCAACGAGGCGCCGGAGGAGGAGGAGGAGCGACCCAAGAAGCGGCCTCTCGACGACGGCGTCGTGGAGACAGTTACCGAGACCGACGCGTCCCTGCCGGCGTGCCTCGCTGGGAAGGGCCTGACGGTGACCGATGACGCGGCGCGGAATGTGTTCAGGGTCGAGTGCGACGTCGCTATCGTGGGCTCCGGCTGCGGCGGGGGCGTCGCAGCGGCGGTGCTGGCTGGAGCGGGGCACAAGGTGGTCGTCATCGAGAAAGGGAGCTACTTCACGTCGCGGGACTACACGGCGCTCGAGGGCCCGTCCATGAACCAGCTCTACGAGGGCGGCGGGTTCGTCAGCACGCTCAGCGGCAGCGCGCTGATCCTGGCGGGCTCGACGGTTGGCGGCGGCTCGGCCGTCAACTGGTCGGCTTGCATCAAGACCCCTGACGAAGTGCGGAAGGAGTGGGCTGGCGAGAACGGGCTCCCTCTGTTCGTCAGCCCTGAGTACGTCGCTGCTATGGACGCGGTGTGCAAGCGGATCGGCGTGACGGCTGGGTGCACCGAGGAGGGGCTCCAGAATAAGGTGCTCCGCAAGGGGTGCGAAAAACTCGGGTACAAGGTGGAGTCGGTGTCCAGGAACTCGTCGGAGGGCCACTACTGCGGCAGCTGCGGCTACGGCTGTCGCACAGGAGACAAGCGCGGCACGGACACGACGTGGCTGGTCGACGCGGTGAGCCGCGGCGCGGTGATCCTGACCGGGTGCAAAGCCGAGAAGCTGCTGCTGGAGCGTACCGGCACTGGCAGGGGCAGCTCAGACGGCAGGGCGCAGCGATGCGTCGGCGTGGTGGCGAAGAGCAGCAGCCCGGCGATCAAGAGGACGCTGGAGGTGCGCGCCAAGGTGACCGTCTCGGCGTGCGGCTCGCTCCTGACGCCGTTGCTGCTGCGAGGGAGCGGGCTCAGCAACCCGCACATCGGCAAGAACCTCCACCTCCACCCGACGGCCCTGGTGTGGGGCTACTTCCCGGACACCACGCCGGACCTCGAGGGCAAAATGTACGAGGGCGGCATCATCACGTCTCTGCACAAGGTGGAAGGGCCGGCGGGCGCGCCGGCCCGCGCGATCATCGAGACGCCGGCGATGGGCGTGGCGGGAGCCGGGACGCAGTTCCCCTGGGTGTCCGGGCACGACATGAAGGAGCGGATGCTCAGGTACGGCCGGACGGTGCACCTCTTCTCCCTGGTCAGGGACCGCGGGTCCGGCACGGTGCACGGCGAGCGCCGGGTCGCGTACCACCTGAACGCGACGGACAGGGAGGACATGCGCGTGGGGCTGCGCCGCGCGCTGCGCGTCCTGGCCGCGGCTGGCGCGACGGAGGTCGGCACGCACCGCAGCGACGGGCAGAGGTTCGCGTGCGAGGGCGCCACGGAGGCCGAGCTGGAGGCGTTCCTGGACGGCGTGGACGTGGTGCGCGGGCCGCAGTCGAAGGCCGAGAACTGGAGCCTGTGCTGCTCGGCGCACCAGATGGGCAGCTGCCGGATGGGCGCCACGGCCGGGGACGGCGCCGTGGACGCGCGCGGCGAGAGCTGGGAGGCCGAGCGGCTGTACGTATGCGACGGCAGCGTCCTGCCCGGCGCCGTCGGCGTCAACCCCATGGTCACCATTCAGTCCGTGGCCTACTGCCTCGCCGCCGGCATCGTCGAATCGCTCAAGCGGGAGTAGCTGGCTTCCGAAAATAGCTGCTGATATAACGTCAGTGCAAAGCACGATTGGTACCTCGGATTTCGTAACGTGTTCTTATGGAATTTACTCCCAAGTTCTGAAGTAAACTACACACGATCCAACTACTGCAAATAAGCCTTTTCCCATCTCGCGTATTCTTCCGGCTCGCCGTGAAGAGCTGTTCGTTTTCTAGTACTAGTACTGTTTTTTCTGCAGAATTAGGAGTATGGGGCAGCAATACGATGGCGCGTTCAGCCGTTGCCTGCCTGTTGGCCGTTAGCATGTGTATATCATCACAGTGCGCTGTTGTCGTCGGGGCCAGATCACATGTGTAACTGTGTGCAAGCGACAAGCTGCTGCAAAGGACAGTATTGCGAGAACAGAACGTGACCACGTTAGCCAAAACTCTCTCTATTCTTAAATTAATATTATTAGAAAAATAATTTCAATTCCAAGAAAATAATCATTTTTACTGGCACTAAAAAACCCAAGAGGATCAATCATCTCCCGATAATGGCTTCTTCTCTTATGGTACTTATCAGACATCAGTATATGGACCACTGCTTGATGCCTCAAGCATCTCCTTCAAGGCTTATAACATGAATCAACAGTGGAGCACTGCAGACAGTACCGCTACAAGAAACTAGTGATCCAGAACTCGGCTGATGGGAATTATTCAGTGCAACCTTTAAATAAAAACTCGATGATGAAACTTCATCAATCATCTGCGGTCCACCGCGCTGAATTCTATCCGTGACCACATGATGGCAGCTGCATGCTCATCCGTAAGATTCAGAAAATTGTCCGCAAACAAATGGCACCTGAGTAACGTGCTGAAACCTCCGGCCCTGCCTTCCAGAGCCTGAATCTTCTCTTGAATTTTCGGTGCGGTGATTAGGAAGGATCAGGATATTCTAACTTCCGGTGGTAAAGTGAAGAACAAATTTTATGCCCCTGCAGAACAGATGAAAGTATACGCCACGGTGCCACACCATGAGGGCACTCACAATTGTTAGTTTCTATCCCTCTTAATTAGCTTGCCGCATCACTATTTTGCTTATGTGATAAAAAAAATAATGGAAAAAAGACTACTAGTTTCTATAACACAATTCTCTCTTATAAAATATATAAAAGATCATTAAATTTTAATATAGAAACTATGCATCAGAGAGGATTGGGTTTAAGAGACAATTTATTATTTTTAGAAACTTGCATTGAAAGTGCCCTGATGGAAGGCTCCAGCTACAGCTGAAAGACCACATCAAATTATTGAGAAAAAAAATAAAACAGTATCCATGAATCTAGCCTACTGACTTCATCATCACAATTTCAAGCGCACTACATCTCAGGTAGTTCTATCCTAAACAAATTATCCTCAGGCCCTGACGCATTTGGCATTACGGTCACCCAATCTAGGAGCAGGGTGACAGTTGAACACCAGTAAACCATGAATCACTCAACACATGCGCGAGAACAATTAAAAAAATCAAGTTTAAGAATGGGCAGCATGCAACTGAGGTCAATGATTTGAATCTGAGCGTCATGCTGAACTCATAGCGCTCAGGTAGTAAAGCATTGCCCTTGACAAAACAGTAGCTGCTCAATTGCACTCACAAATGTTTTATTGACGTGAGATCATACTGTTTGAAGGGAAACTCAAGCTAAATGATCCCACTTCAAAAAAAATGTAGCAGTGCACAACTTCGGACCCCAATCCGAAATCTGTAAAGCATTGCTCATCATCTTGTACCAGTAATATGAAAATCAGATTCAAAAGCTACAAAGTTATTTGACAGAAGCTTTTACAGCTTTCTCTGCTGCATCATCGAGATCCTCGGCAGTGATCAATGTCATTCCACTTTCCTGAAATACAGGTATAGATGTCATTATGACACATAACTGAACTAGGATGGTTTACAATGAGAACAAAGCATGGCTATTATCACCAATTCTTACCTTGAGAATCCTCTTTCCTTGGTCGACATTGGTGCCTTCTAACCGAACAACAACAGGAACCTTCAGAGCAACCTGACAATTGATGGGAAATGAATAACGGAATTAACAGGAAAGGTATAGATAGCAGAGAGTTAATCAGCAAGGACCCAACAAAAAACTCAAGCAACATGCATGCATAAAAAGAAAACGGTATATCACATATCAACAAAAACCATAGTATTATCGTCACATTTCTTTTACAATAACTATTTGAAGGAAATCCTCGCCGGCAACCATGCTCTAGAAACAGAGAAATGACAATTTTTAGAGCTTCTACCCCTTCCTTTCAGTCATGGAGAAACTCCTTCATTGCCACAGTTAAACTTCAGATGTACAGACTACAGAACTGAACAGATATCCTTTTGTAAATTTGCTATGGTGTTTTTTTTTTATTATAGGATGTACGGCTCTCTCTTATCCTCACTGGATGTAATAGTTTTCTGCATAAAATGGCTCGCACAGATCTTTCTTTTTGTTTATTTAATATTATTACCATAAGCCATGCTTTTAAGCGATCTTCAAAGGAGACAACATCATTAAAAACGAGCAACACATGATAGTTATCATGTACAGAAAATATTAAGACATTTGGACCATAGACTATCCCTGTACATATACTTTTATCAGTGTATGCATAAGTAATTGACCATATTATCATGTACAAAATTTACCCACAACAAACTTGTTACGTTAAATAAAACAAAACAAATATGTTTCTGCTATATGTAAAATAGGAATTTTTAACAGACATGCAAAATTTAACCCTTTTTTTTGGAGACAAAGTCCTTGAAGGAAAACACAACTACTGCATAAGAGGACAGTGGTTGTGAAAAGAAAATATGCATAAACTGTTAAGACATACAAAGTGATATTACAAGAGCGAGACAATCAAAATGAAGCTAGAGGGTCAGCCTAAAAGAGTACCTGTTTAGCAGCATTTACAATTCCACTTGCTATCACATCACATTTCATAATGCCCCCAAAAATGTTCACCAGAATTGCCTTCACTCTATCATCTGAAGTCAGAATCTTAAACGCTTCCACAACCTGGTATATTTGGTGTCAGAAGCATATGCAGAAGAGCAAACTACTATGCGAAAATGTCAATCCAGACCTAAAATGAATCTCGAGGAATTCTTGACTTCTTCCGCATGATAACATATATTTGCAATCTCACAAGATTAAGAGTGAAATGTTCTAGTTTATACCTGCCCCTCTGATGCACTTCCACCAACATCAAGGAAATTGGCAGGTGTACCACCGTGCAACTTGATAATGTCCATGGTAGCCATAGCCAATCCTGCTCCATTCACCATGCAACCGATCTCTCCATCAAGACCGATGTAGTTCAAATCTGCTTTGGCAGCGGCAACCTGCACAGTGTCACTAATAAGATTAGATACACATCATGTTAAATTAAAGTATCACTCAGAAGTGGATGTTCCTCATAAATAGGTCCAAATGCAGAAAAAAAAAACACTGCTGTACACACAAATGCCATTTACGGCTGCTATGTACAACCAGTTGAGCACATGTACATGAAGGGGAAAAAATCATGTGTTTAGTGTTTAATGCATTGTTAGAATGCATACGGATGGATGGCCACTCAATCAGACACAGCGATTGTACACACCGGTCGTGTGTACAGCATTCACAGGGGGGAAAACCAGCAAAACACCTTCAAGGGAAGCTCAACAAAGGTGAAAAGACAGATAATGGAAAGAAGCCAACCCAAGAATCTATACCTCCCTAGGGTCTTCCTGTGTTGTATCACGCAGTGCAAAGATCTCTTTCTGCCTAAACGCAGCATTATCATCGAAGTTCAACTTTGCATCAGCAGCCACAAGTTTTTTGTCAGCTGTCTCCGCAAGAGGATTTATCTAACCACATTAAGAACCAAATTAGTACAAAAGCATAAATAATTATTAGGAAGAAAATGACAACCACTACCTCTAGCAGTGTGCAATCGCACTTGCAGAAAAGTTCATACAGCTTCTTAATCTGTTCCATAGAAGACTCCTTGTCTGCTGCCTTGAGGGCCAGACCATCAACAACTTTAGCTGCATCCTCATCTGTGATTCCCTTGAATACGTCAATAGGAACCTGATGTTCCAACAAACAAATATCAGTACTTTTGGAGCACATTTGTGAGGACTTGTGACTAAGAAACACTGAACCCATAATTAAATTAGGAAACTAAACCTTAATAATCATGTCAGGATACTTCTCTGCAAGATCTTCAATACTTGTTCCTCCCTTGCTGCAAGCAATTATGATCTGCAATAGAAGATAGCAATGAGCATAGAGAGAAGGGGACTTTGACATGTCAAAGTATGCTGAAAAGTTTCCATAGGACAGAATATTTTAAACATTCGTTTAGTAACTTAGAAGCTAGGTTGATAGGAAAAACATCATCGATGTCGTTTTCATTAAAAATATAACCAATACTTTCAGCAATAATCAGAAAATGAAATGAAAATAATCCATATATTTTAGGACATAGGGAATGAATGTGCATGTGGTGTATGGCTGGGGCAGTTTCTCTTCGTGAATTGCTCTCAAGATCATTCCAGCTAACTGGGTAGGGTCCAATTGAGCTAGTCGTTGTTCTATTGTGTTTTAGGAAAGTTACAATGTAATGATGTAAAGTGTGTCTCATTGTACTTGCAGAGGCAACTAGTTGTCCTTTGTACTATTTCTTAAATAAATGACAATGCCTCTCTCCTGCATGTTCAGGGAAAAAACGACGTGTATTCTAAGAGGGGTAACAGTTAACTGGTAACAACTTATTTCTTGAACATGGTTAGGTGGGCAATATTTGCAATACTGATCTATAAAAATAACATTGCAGATTGTCAGGATTTATAAACAAGTATATGGAAGTCAAAAATCAAATCACGCATTGTTAAACATTAAGAGCCAACAGCTATGGCGCAGTAATATAATATAGAAAAGTTCGAAATAAAAAATGTTTTATGATTCAATCACTCAGATGCACTGGCTTACTAAGGAATGATGAAAAAAGTCACATAAGTAAATTGTATGCCAACTTCAACATAGTGTTATCTATGGATCATGGACATACCGGGCCAGCAGTTTTCCGATCTAGGGTGATGGCAAAGTACATCTCATTAGTAAGGGACAACTTCTCACACAAGTAGACCTGTCCAAGAGAACAAGAAACGAATCAGCAGCTAGAATGATTTGATATGCAAATATTGTCACTGAATATCTTATTTGTGTAGTTGAACAGAAAAATGAATAGGGCAGAGCCAGCACTTTGTAGGATTGACTTGGTTGTACCAATTCAAAGTTTAAAAGGTTCAAACTTGCTCAAACAAAAGCAAAGCTCTTACAAAGACCACGGTAAGACACTAACTAAAGGATAACATACCAGCAGATAAGAGGAAGCACAACAAGAGCCAGATCACAATGCAAATTGAATCCACAAAAAAAACAAAAGATGGCTCAATCTAACCTTGCTCACAATCTTCCCCTCTGGACCAGATTGTTTTGTTACCAGGATTTGGCCTAGCATTTTACCTGTAGAAGAATACCAGTACAGATCATTCATGATGAAATGACACACAGAATCACTTGCACAAATGCACAAACTACTAGCAGATATACCAGCATTTCCTCAAACCAAACAACTAAGAAAAAACAATCCCGGAACCTGGCAACAAAAGGTTTGGATACATAAATGCACCTAATATAGATGAGTTCACTCAAATATGAAGGTACTCCTGCCCACTAAATATAAATAGAGTTGTTATGGAAGCAAATTTCATTAATATTACATATGTTTCATGAGACCAGAAATGAAGCATCTTTCACGTGTGTATAAGCCTTGTATTTTGCATTTCCAGTTCCAGGCAAAGAGGGCTAGAAGATCAGCAAAATTGAAGGAATGCAAAATCATAAAGGGTAAACATACGGATCATTACATGCATAGAACAAGATGTGTAATAAAGCCTACGAGTCATAGCTAGTTGCCTATTCAAATCACAGCAAGCCAATAATACATCATGAATATAAGTACTCGCTATGATATACACTTACTTGCAATTTCTTTCGCCTCCTCAGCCTTGACAATATGGACACCACCTTTCAGTCCACTTTTGAAAGTTCCCAGACCGCGACCACCAGCAAGAATTTGACTCTTAACAACAATCTGCAGTGATGAAGTGGTTTGAGTATAAAACTGTAACAGAAATGAACTAAAGAAAACATCATTTCAATTTAGACACAATCAACAACAGAAATGTGGTTTAATTGTGCCTCCATTTGCATTCTATGCCTAGATACTCGAGGCTTATTTGTGCGAAAACTAAAATAATCCTTATCCTAACCAACTATGAAAATCGAACCTCACATTAATAGCCCTTGAACAACTTGAAATTCCACCACATTACAAAATCAGTAAAAATGAGCCCTTGACTTTTACATCCAACCATGGTGGCATCATCACCTCTTTCTCACTGGGGAATACATTCTTCAAGACGTCCTGGACCTCCTGCACGGACCCAGCCGCCGCGCCCTTGGGCACGTTGATCCCGTACTTGCTCATCAAATCCGCGCCCTGCAGCACCCACGAAACCGAAACCAGTCATCCAGGACTCGCAATTGACACTCTCGAACAACCTAAGAAGAAATGATGAAGTGGGATCTGGGACGCGGGCACGAGGCGCACCTGGTACTCGTGGATGTTGAGGCGGCGGAGCTGCTGGTGCTGCCATCTCCCGGCGACGGAGACGGCGCGCGAGGCCAGCTTCCCGAGCGATCCGCGAACCATGGTTGCTGCGACCGGGGTGGGTGGGGCTGGCTCCTTCGATCCGGAAACCCTACAGCGAGCGTCGAAGGAAGAGTCGATTCCTTTGTTTTCTCCTTCGTTTTCTTTCTTGCGGGAGGGTGCGGGTGCCGCCGCCGCGTCAGTGGAATAATACACGTAGGATGGAGAATGGTTTACTAAAAAAATGGATCCCCTAACTTACGCTCACTGACACGGAGACCAGTTCTTTGTTTTTCATTAGGTAAAAAACACTTCCAAATATTTTGCAGCGAATATTCTGAGTAGCCACCGTGTTTCTAAATAAAAAAAAAGTTTATGTCAGGCCGTCGCGCGGCGGCCCACTCAACCGCTCACGTCCAATCCAGCCCATGTTTCTTACGGGGCGCGCTCGATGCGGCCCGTCAAGCCGGAAGCTTCGACGCTTTCTGTTATTTGGGCTGGCGGACCGGTTCCGCGACCTTTCATCCGACAATCCTCGCGGACGGTTCCATTTCCACCCGAATACCGGACCTTTCTTCGCCCGGCGAGGCGAAACCGTGGAGGAATGGCCTCCGACGGCCCCCGCCCGGAGCCGGAGAAGGCGGAAGCCGCCACCGCCTCTGCCTCCGCGGGGAAGGGTGGCGACTACCTGGAGGAGCCCCGGTTTCAGTGCTGCATTTGCCTGTGAGTTTGCTGCCGACACGGTGTCCCTTCAACGGTTCAACCGCCCCCCCCCCCCCCCCCACCCCACCCCGAAACCAATTTCTATCTCCTGCTGCTGTCGGCAATGGGGAGCTGCTTAGATCACGACCGCTGTAGATTCACTTGTCTTTATACGCATGAACTTGTACCCAAATCCACAGATGAACTCATGTTTTCACTCGATGTGTTTTGCAGGGACATTCTCCACAAACCTGTGGTTATAAGTAAGAGTTTTATTAGATCGACATGGAAACAGCGTAATTGTTCCATACTCTGCTGAACTCATTTATCAGCTACTGTTGCAGCTTGTGGTCACATGTCATGTTTCTGGTGCGTCCAGAAAGCTATGCATGCGCTGGGGGAATCCCATTGTCCCATGTGTAGGCAACCCTATATACATTTCCCGAGTATTTGTCAGCTCTTGCATCACTTGCTTCTGAAGCTCGAACCTGTGGAATACAAAAGAAGGGAGAAAGAAGTTCTAGGTGAGAGCTCCAAACAAAAAAGACAAACCTCTTTCAGTATCATATTTTCTGGGCGGGAACAGCACGCCTCGTGTTTTATGTACAAATATGGAATCTACCCATATATAGTTTGATGCTGGTACATATTTAGTTATCGTGTTGGGAATTAAATTTCTGTAGCTAGTTTCTTAGGTTTAGAGGGTCAGGATTTTGCCTAAGTTTTTTTTTTCTCTTCGCTTTGTAGGGCAATGTTTATAGTCTCTACGCTTCACCCAGTACTACATGTTTTCCAGATTTTACTACTCCTTTTCTATACTTCCTTGTATAATTTACCTCGTATTAATTTTGGGCTTACGTTTCAGAGGAAGAGAAACAAATGAAAGCATATTCTCCCCAAATCATTGAGTTTTATTACTCCAAGAACAATGGTAAAAACTGTGACATGTAACTAGTATTATTCCCATTGCATGTTAGGCACAGTTCATAACTATTAAATACTGGGTGCTACTTTTTCTTGTGTAAGAATTTGGCAAAGATGGGGACAAAAAACATGAAGATGGTGAAATTGGACCTCCACAAGAAGTTTCATCTAATGGCAACATTGTGGATAAACATTCGAAGAAAATTAACTTGGAGGACGTTTTATGCCCTGTCTGTAAGGAAATGTTGTATCAACCTTCTGTACTTAATTGTGGTCATGGTAAGTTTTAATTTAGAGTTAAAAAAAATTATCTTTGATTTGGGAATATTCACTTATGTTGGGTTTTTTTAAGTGTATTGCATGTCATGTTTGTCATCCTTGAATGATAAAGCACTTAAATGCCAAGTTTGTGGAGCTCTTCACCCTGGAGATATTCCTAATGTTTGTGTGGACCTTGATCATTTCCTCGAAGAATATTTTCCAGCAGAATATGAATCTAGAAGGGAGAAAGTTCAGTTTGAGAAGTGCAAGAGCAATCATGAGGCATCATCTTCCGGTAATCATAATAGCATATATTGCCTAGCTCAGTTAACATTTTTTCTTTTTTAAGTGAAAGGGCCTTTAACCTAATGGTTAAGGTGCCTTGGTTGCACCCCTCAGGTCCTGGGTTTTGACTCCCCATGGGACCTAATCTACTAGAAATTCTAAATTTTGAACACAGCTCAAAACAAATGTTCACAGACCACAACTATACAATGATCAGCTGGGCAGTGCAGGGTCCAACGTTCAAGGAGAGTGAGGAACCACCTGCTACTGATTGCTAGTGTTGCAGATAATTCTTTAAGGATCTGGGTTATTTAGGCCTCTTTCAAAATCTGCGTTACACATTTTGGATTAAGGAATGATGCACATTTTGACTCCTTTCCTTGATAGCTAACTCAAGGTTTCTGTGCTGTTTAGGTACTTCATCCACAAAAACCCTGTATGATGATGACCTATCAAATGTTCACGTTGGAGTCGGATGTGATTCATGTGGGGTATGTGCAAGTTGTAATAATTTTAAGTTTTGAACTTACGATTAATTGGTTAATCATAAGTGCAATCGTAACCGTTACCTGTTTAGCCACTATAAGTGGATAGAATATTTTTCTTCACTCATCAATGGTTCACTTTTGGAGTCTGTATATATACATTTGGTACCAGTTTTTTTTTTTTAAAAAAATAAGTATAGCATTCTATGCTAGCTATATCCAATTAAAAAACTGATTGGATAGATTGAGTGTGGACCTGTATGATGATAACACATACACTGAATTCACGTGGGATATCCACAAAGACACATGCTTATTGTTCAGTAGTGGACCTACTTAATTAACCTTCACTTGTTCAGCATTCTATTATATTGTTACCTGCAAAGGCAGTCCTTAATATCAAACCAGACGACTCTGATTAGGCAGTTTTGTATTTTATATTCATTTTCTCATCATCCTTTGGCTAAGATGAAGCTGGCGTTCTCTTTGCAGATGCATCCAATACGTGGTAAGAGGTACAAATGCCAGGACTGCACCGAGTTAATTGGCTTTGACCTATGTGGAGAATGCTACAGCTCCAGCTCAAATCTCGCAGGACGCTTTAATCAGCACCATACCCCTGACCACAGGATGGAAGCTGATGACACAGCACTCCTGCTCAGGATTTTTGGGATTTCGTGGGACACCTGAGTAAGGTCCGGAGGACATGATGCGACAAGAAGTGGTTATTGATTTTGGCGCAATGATGCCGTTTTTAGCTAGTTAAGCAATGGAGTGTTCTTTTTCAATAGAAAGGGTTAGATGGGTATATATACAGAGTATAAGAGTGTTCTAGAACAGCTCACAAACAATAAACAAATTTGAACTTCACTATTGCTAAGCAAAAACTAAATTTATTACTTGCAGCTGAAGTAATCTAGGTTCTTAGAAGCTGCCACTATCTACTGTCTACTTCTACACTATTCTACACGCTTTTACAAAGATTATTTCATAATTCTCTCCTTAAAGTTAATCTTTGTAGTTAAAATTTGGTCACCATTGAGCAAGCATAAAAATTGCTGAGCGACAAACGCTCGCAACGGTGACGAACTCGCCTCTATTTTCTGTTTAAACTCAATCTAATCACAATCTAACATCTTTGTGTACTCGTAATCATGCCCAATGGCCTTCGGTGACACATGTATGTCTGCACATTCCTTTTAGCGACTCAACCTTCTGGATCATTCATCTCGTCGTGATGAGAAAATGAATAACCACTTGCAATCACAACTGTCGCTGCACTTGTTCTGCACGATACCAGTAGATAATATGTCACACATGGTTGTCGCCTACTCGATTGTCTATTCACACGAGCCATTGCTCCTGCGGTATCTGGGCAGCATTTGGAGCTTGGCGCACAACAATGGCAGCCCTCACTCACGACAACTCAATTGCACGTGAGCACGACTTTAATCTTTGACCTTAACACACGCACACACGCGTCAAGACCGGGAACACAACGGTTGGGTTTATTACAACATACCATACTCCCCTAAACATGATTTCCTTCTAGCATCCTAGGGCTGCTGTCGACCGTCCTCTGTCGCCATATATTGCCAACATCATGGCTATCACCAAGCTCGACGCGGCCACGATATTCCTTCGATGACACACGGCGTTTCATCTCCTCCGACGACACATGCCATCGAAGACAAGATCACGAGACTTAACTAGGCGATACATGCCTGCCGATGATGAAACACTATTTCTTCGTGTTGCTTGTCCGGCGACACACGCCTCTCATACAGCGACACACGCCATCTTCTTCATCTTCACCGGTGACACATGCTATCGAGCACACCAATTACGGAGCTCCACCACACCATAAGACCAACAAACGATCCACTATCGCAGCGTCTCACGCCTCTCATAGCTATATGCATGGGCCAACATACGGCCCGGCAACTGCCAACGCACCGGGGCATGATCACCGCCTTGTGCTGGCCACAACCCGCACAACACTGGCTAAGAACGGACCTAGCTCTTATCTCTCTATTCCCTCACAAACGTAGCTTTGATGCCAATTGTTAGGAATTACCATTCCTTTTTTAAAGAGGTTCCATGATGTGCGGATTTTTACCGAACGGTCGGACAAGCCCCCGCGCCGTCAATTCTCAGGCACGAACGGATAGGATCGCATTTCGCTTCAATCGATGTGTTTTTGCAGGGGGCCCCATTGCACAGAGGTAGATTGGGGAGCATCCGAACGTCCCGTTGTCCGGATTTTTTATATATAAAGTACAAGAGTGCTCTAGAACAGCCCACAAACAACAAACAAATTTGAACTTCACTACTTAGTAAGCAAAAACCAATTTTACTACTATTTGCTTGTAACTGAAGTAATCTATATTTTTAATAGCTACTACTGACCCACTTTTACACTATTCTACACACTTTCACACTTCTACGAGGAATATCTTACATGGAGAACAGTGGCGAGAAGGCTGCTGCTGATCCGGGCCAGATGGTGCAGATAGTCGTTGATAATGAAGAAATAGAGAACGGTGAGGAGGATCAGCCACACTAGAAGCGAAGGAATTGCAGAGAAGCTATTTTTCTGAGGGCTTTGTTCTATGTCGCGGCGGATAGGTACATGAACGCATTGTGCACAGCTGTATTTGTAAATTTGCACCATACACTGCATGAATGATGCTCGATCTTTTTTTCCCAAAAAAAAATGAGTTTTAAAAAAATCTTGTGAAAACTCTGGAAATGAATTTCTTATTTTTAAAAGTAAAATCTTGAAGCGGTTGGTGTGGGGTGGTAAGTTGCAAGAAAATTAGATATTTACTACCCTTATGGTGGTAGGAGTATACTCTTGCTCGAGAAACTTTAGCTGGAGTGGGTTAGCGATGGTTTATCGGACGTCGATTCGTTTGCGATTCTCGCAGCCTCTGCGGCTCTGCCTATAGATCTGCTCAGGAGAACTACAGTAACGCGGTGGGTTGGTTTTGATTGGTCTGGCGTCGAGTCAGACAACACCGAAAAACAGTGTGAATGTGGGATCAGTTTAGGAAGTGTATCAGGACTATGGACCACCGTCTGTTCTTGGTGACCGCTCACTCTTTACGCAGGGGCTGCCACCCAGTGCTTCGGCGCGTCGTGGGTCGTGGCGGGCGGGCGGGCGATCTCGAGAGGCGGTGGGAGCGGAAGGATTGCACTTGTGTACCCCAGCAATAAGATTCCGGAGACAACGCAAAATATCCACGCCTGCGAGGTAACATAATGAAACCTCCTTCGAGTCGACTCCTGAACACCTTCTTTGCTTGATTAACAGAACTGGCTCCCAAGAAGGGTGATGAGCACCTGGCGCATCGCTGGAATACTTCACGCTCTGGAAGGATGGACCATGCACGATTGTGGGGATGCCATGATGGATGCTGAGAAAGTATAGTCCGGTGCTATTGGACATGGATACATCCCACTGACCAAAGCTTGAGAGTTCCCATTGCCCAAAGCCTGGATTCTGGAATATATTCAATTATGCTGGAAATCTATAGTTGTACGCAAAGTTCTAGGGGAAGTTCTACCTGCATAAAAGGCTGACTGGTCTTGATGAGCCTTAGGGCAGCACAACGTTAATTCCTGCCTGATTCTGATAGCTAACTAATACATATGTTTTCATAAGATGCATGTACGCTAAATACGCTTATCATGGCAACGGTGATCGACTGCACGAAAATTAAGATGGGTTTTCCTCTTGTATAAACTACTTGGATCCTTCCAGTTTGGCAAAAGAATTCTACGTTGAGTTACTCACTTATTCATATACGCATATAGTAAAACTCGGTTTCCTGACAACCCCCACAACTTTTCTGTATGAAATTAGTAGCCCTACTGATCCCCAGAAGGGAGGCAGTATTATGCAATTCTGAAGCTAAATTGGTCTACACTCAAAAGAAAAAGAAAGAAAAAAAAACTTACAATCAACTCACAGGGAACAAATCATCTCCCTACTTCGGAGCTGGTCTGGTAGAATTAGGGCTTGAGCTGTTGAGCAACGCAATCCAAAAAGAGAAAGCAGAGATGCAAGAAGAGATGGGATAAGGTGAGACAAAACCTGGCAAGGATTGGTAGTAGCCGCCGCGAACGTGCCCGGATGGCCGGGTAACCACTCGCTAAACGTTTTGTTTTGGAAAACATGGCGAATGATTCTTTTAATTAACAAATAATTTTGTGTGAACAAAATAAACTGTAGCACCAGTGGTCTAGTGGTAGAATAGTACCCTGCCACGGTACAGACCCGGGTTCGATTCCCGGCTGGTGCAGCTCTTTTTTTTGTCCTTTTGTATATTCAAGCGCCCGTCGGCTGCCTCTATTTGTTTCTGAGAGCTGAGCATACATGCAAAGATCGCATCCGAACTCAGGAAGATCAGAGTATCAGCAACGGCAACCTAACTTCAGAGCTTCTATTTCGTACCGCACAATGTTTGGCGTCGTGAAGCTCACAAAAAAAAAAAAGGTTTCGTGGCGTGGAATCACCGATGATTGTTAAAATTTTCTACAAAATTTTAAACCAAAGACATAACTGGCTTATCTCTGCCGTTCCTGACCAGACCTCCAAGAAATTGCGTTAGTTCAGAACCGATAAAACTTTTCATACGCAGAAAATATTGCAGCAAGAAGGGACGCTCCTAGTGACCATGGAAATTCGCTCTTATGAGTCCTAAAGTAGCTTATTTAAATCCATCAGAATTCAGACAACGGACACCAGAATTGCTTACATCCCTTTCTGAGAGCAAATCAAGAACGACCAACCAAATAATGCACCAACGGAGTAAGTCAATCAGCATTTCTAGAACCTCTGAATCATTAACATAGACCATCTTTCCTACGCCGCTGCTAAGTTAACTGCTATTTCCTCCAAAAATGAAAGCAAAATATCATCCATCTTCACTGTAAAATGAAGAAAACCCTGCATAGTTCGCAACTGCCTTGAGCCTCTTGTATCCTCTGGAACACCAGGGTCTTACTTTTTCGATCCTGCAGCATATCAAACTTTACATTCAGGTGACATAACTTCACATTGGTAAACAACACATTAAGCAACTGAACTATTGTAGCATAACACAACTCATACAGAACTAGTTAAAAAACTTGATTGGGTATTTCTTCTAACCAGAAAGATATATTATACTCTGCGGGCTCAAAAAGCAATCTTTAGAGACTTACTTGATTTGCGTTTCTTGTCCCGACAATACTTGCTTCCACAGCAACACTTGAACGCCTTGATAGGGTGATCGACATCATCAAAATCAATTTCATAGTCCTGCAATTGAAATGGCAATATTATGAAAGAAGGTTGTTCAGTAGTAAAGGGCCGATACAATCCACCACATGTTAAATGTAAGTGCAGAAAGCACCACCTACCCATGTCAGTTCTTCGTAAGGCTCTACTTCCCTTTTTGTGAAGAATGCAAGCTGTACAAACATAGAGAAAGAAATAAAGTTACAGTGATTCATGTTTGGATTTACAATAGCGTACTCCCTCCGTTCTCAAATTCATGTTGTTGAAACAAAATTGTTGTCCTAACAATGACAATCTAAGAATGGAGTAAGTACCAAGGTAGAGTGGAACATACATGATAGTAGTGGCGGTCTGGTGTCTCAATCTCAACAGGAATTCCAACGAGATTACCATCAAAACACCTGCAGCATAACAATAAAATGCCATGTCAACATCAAAATAGTTCCACAGCATAAAAGCAACTCCTTTTAGTATTACTTCTGTTACTTTTTTTGGCAAGGTTTCAAGTTTTCTTAGCTATCTTCAAATTAGTGAGCATCACTAGCATGTTTTTAGTGCTATCAGATTAAGATAGAGTGAACATGCATATGTAAAGAGAACTATCAAATTAAGATAGCATTTCATGCTCAACAAAGGGGAGAAGCAGATTAGCATTTCATAGGGAATTTCACAATAGTCATGTTGTGTTTTTTATTAAAAGAACACTTTTATACCTGTGGTTTATAAACCTTGCCACGTTTCCATAAAAGGTACCATCTAGACAGAGAGCTTCATCATCCTTGAGGACACCTTCAGTGCCCCAGTCAGCATTCAGGTTTAAAGGATATGTATGCTTCTCATTGCCAGTCTTTTGCATATTTCGTTCATAAAGCTCAGTGTTTGTTAATATTTCACCAACGAACTCACAAATAAAAGCACCTGGAGGAAGTTTTTCAGCAGTGCGCACTCCCCATCCCTTTCCTTCAGGTGTTAAGAATACCTGCAATGATAAGATGCAGTTGGCAAAAGATTAGACACAAAGATATCAGATGTCATTTGCTGCGTACAAGTATACAGAGCCATTACAAAAAATCAATAATAGCAACATTTTCATATATCATCTCAAATGAATTCACGTTATTAAGTTGTGTGCTAGTTACTAGTTGCATTTTATTCAGCCCGAGCATGCTGCAACTCAAGAGCCTGCAATAACATCTTAAGAAAATCATATTTAGCAGCTGCACTTAATAGTTAATTTTTATTTGACAGCAACAAAAAAAAAGATATTGCGTAAACTTAAATGGTACCAAGTTCCTTGACTTGCCTGTAGACTGCGAATAATGCCTCGCTGAACCACACGGTTTCCGCAATTTCTTGTGCATCCACATTTTCTCCAACATTCCTTGATAAATTTCCTCATTATGTGCCCTTTACAAGGATCAGGATTTACCTTTGCCTTAGGTGAATCAGATTTCTGATCGATCTTTATTTTCTCAAGGGGGCAAATCTTGCAGTAGAAGTGGGGATGCTTGTCTGGTTCTTTGAATACGGAGACACAAGCATCTAGAAATTCTTTCTTAAGCAGCCCATCTCTTGTATAAGCAAACTCACCTCCAGTTTCTGATGCACATGCACATGGAAGTGGTGCTGCTAAACAATCTCCAAAACATTCAGAACAACAATTTTCGTTCCCTATTCTTGCAAGTGAGAGGTTAACATAGGCATCTTGGGCTGTAATATTTTGAGGAATATAGTGAAACGGAGGAGGAAGAGCTTCATTGTCACTGGTGACTATTGGAATCCTCACACGTTCTTGACCTTTTGCTATATCATTGACATCATGACATTGTCTCTTGGAAGAATTTTTGCTGCATACAGGTGCTTGACTTCTACGTGCATCTGCCATAAGCCCTTCTTGTGAAACCGAAGCACTTTGAAACTTCTGACTCGCTGCATGCTGCAAACCAGAAATCATGTGCGCACCTTCGTGATCTGCATGATATTGTAACAACATTAAAGAAAGAGGAAATTGGTGATAATTCAAAGAGTATCAAGATCTTTGGTAAGGAAAAAAAAATATGGGCAGTAGCATGGTCACAATGAGCTGATGCAACTTCTATAGAACAAAACAGAACATGGGAATAACACATATTGATACCATAAAAATATTAAGATAGAAGAAACAGAATTTAAAACTCTGCAAGGCATGAATTAAAGTTTCTATGGGCATATAAGCATAAAGAGTGTAGGTATTCCAGGAATTCGAGCCAATTTATTCAGTGTTTGGGACAGTTTGGATACATGAATAAAAATAGCTGAAATTGACGAAAAAAATATGCCCTATTTACTCCATTTTTCAGGTCATTAAGAATTTTCATCCTACAAATAAAAATTAAAGGCTACTCTTTACTCCATTTGTCAGGTCACTTTCAATTTTTACCATTATTAAAAGGTAATACTACAAACATAATTCGAGGATGAATCTACTTTGGCAACAATATAGATAATTTCATGCTCCTGTTTTTCCATAAACCAACTTAGACCCGAACTGGATAGGAAAAATAAGTTCCTAAAACAACACCTTAAGGTCCTTCAAACATGAATGGAAGAGTATGCATAACTAGTCTAGTCTGAAATATTTGGATGCGCCCAAAGCAACTTATATTCGAGAGCTGCTGGATTAGGAAGCAAAACATCAAAATCCATACATTGTCCTAAACAATACACTTTGCCATGTTTAATGTAATAAAAATGTAAACAACTATGGGAATCCACAAAATAGAGCACTAAAGTATGAAAGAGTAGGCGCTCCCATGTACTATTAATGAAAACATGGATTAATTATATAAATGTACATCACCTCGATGTGGGATGGGTCCCAGAACTTGCGGGAGCATAGCTGCTACTAAGTTGTGTTTGTTTTGACTTTCAAATGGTAAAGCAGAAGTGTTTTCATCAATTGCTGCAGCCTCTCCAAGACTGATTTCTGTTTTTGTCTCCTTAAGATATTGAGTAGATGGCCTCGGCAATTGGGTTCTAACGGCTTTTCTATTAAGAGCTTTTTCTCCTTGCTGGTGTGGCACTTCATCATATTCTTTGTTGCCCTTGTTATGGAAATTAGATTTAGGCTTTTGACCATGCTCTTTCACCTTCGGCTTTTTGTTACAACGGTCTAAATCCAAATTCTTCTCAGCTCGCTTTTTCTTCCCTTCCTGGTGTATATGTATTACTTAAATATGACTTAAACATGATAAAATACTGAAATATCTAGAGAAATGTTGGTTCCCCACTCATTATGCACTTGACTTAAAGGATATTATTTCTGTATGGCTATACAAGTCATTGCAAATAATCAAAAGTAACTTAATAAAACATGAATGTTCCATTTTTCATTAAAAATAAATGATATTATACTAAGAAATTTGAACAAAGCCTCTCAGGAAAATATTAGAGAAAAAGACAAGATCATACAGTGGGATCTGGCTCGTCAAAGATAGCATCAGCCAGAGTTCGGTAGTTATCTGCTTCTATATGTTCCCAATTGTTATCGTACAATATCAATAGCTTGCTCAATACACGCTCAGCAGTTTCCTTTGAGATATCAATATCGGTCATGGATTTGACTGCAGCATCAAATCTTTCCATGTCAACGCTTCCAGATGCCATCTTGCTAGCGTGTAAATAAATAAACATCAGATATCATACTAAGAGTGACTAGATAAAACTCTAGAATAAAATTAGCTTGGGATCATGAACTCATTAAGAATATGTGCAGAACAAAATTGACTGCAAGGTTAACAAGCAGATATTTTATAAAACACGAATCTGAAGTCATCTAAATCAAAGCAGCCGAATTCTACTATCATGACCCTAACAACCATATCATGCAAATCAATAAAAAGGGGAGGTCAAAGGTAGAGTCACTGAACCTATTTGCATCACTAAATATGGTGCCCCTGTGAAGCTACAGGTAACTCAACAACCACAAATCAACAGTGCGGATCTAGGATTTCAATTATGGAGGGACAAAATAAAGTAACATGATATATCAAAGTCAAGTAATGTAAAAAAAATTCACCAAACTCAAATAGTACAAGTGATAGTAGAGATGAACAGTTGAGCAAAAGAGATGTTTAGACTCTTGTTTTAGTACTACTTAATATGGGATTAGAAAAATGTTAAATTTTTCTTGTATTTTTAGACTCCTACTCATATTTATTAAAATATATAGGTATACATTAATATAAGGGCAAGAGCATATATAATCAACATTTTTGAAAAAAAATGGGGGGACAGATGTCCCCCATGCACCCCTCTGCCTCCGCCCGTGCATATCAATAATCTATACAAATAACAACAACAAAGCACTCGAAAAATCATGGGCGGACATGGATCTAAACGGTCGATACTACTATCACCCTAATACCAAGTGCTCAAGTCAGAATGAACCATTACTCCCTCCATTCCTAACTTGTTATCACCGTTGATTTATATTATTAACTTCAATTATGCTTCTTTTTAAAAATATAATAAGTATAATATATTTTATTATATTTTACTTTATTATTAAAGTTATTTAAATACAACTAAAAATTTATATATTTGAACTATTTTTTAAAAAAGACAAATGATAAAAACAATATTAAAAAACAACGATTATAACAATTTAAGAACACTAGAAAGTATGTACGGTCAAAGCATACAAAACATCCATAAACCCAGCAAAGCAAAACCGGACTGGTCACAACAGAACAGCGGTACCATAAAAATCGCGGTAATAGCCGTGAAAACCCACATTTCTCACTTCACGCACGCACGTACATTGTTCACGCCACCCAAGGGCAGGAACTCGAGCGAGGAATCAGAGCGCAGCGCTGCCTCACACGCTTTCCCCGTTGGCGAAGCTGCTCGTAAAACATGTATAGTCGCACCAAAGCAGTACAGCAATTCAGAAATCCAATCGTAAAAAGAAAATGAAAAGAAACAAAAAAAAAAGGCTTGAAACCCTCATCTGCGAAACGCCATCCAACCATCACACAGACAACCCTGCACTCCTGGGCGAGTGGAATGGCATCGGAACAAAACGATTCACAGAATTGCCAGAACTAAAGCGAAAAGAAAAAAACCCAGAAAAACCCCTCCCCAGAACCCCCATTTCGTAACCGTAAAATCAAGGAAGCAGAAACACCTCCTAGGCGAGCTGCCAGATGCGACGAAGCGGTCTAGGTCCGCCTCCGAACCTCCTCGGCGAACCCTCTGACTCAGAGACGACGAAAGCAGCCGAGTCACGGGCGGGGGGAATTCCTCCAACGGCAGCGCGATCACGGCGTCGGCGATCGCAGCCGCAAGGGTTCCGGGTGCGCGGGGGCGGGGGATTTGGATGTTCGGTGAGGCGCGGCGGTAGGCTGTGGCAGACGCGGGGGCTTTTTGGAGAGCACCTTGGAGCACAGGCGAGGGAGGACTGAGGAGTGAGAGGACGGAAGTCCAGGCGACGAGAGAACAAGCAGAGGACGCCGAAAGAAGTAACCCGGACTGCTCGGTATTGTTGCCGGTAGGTCCTTGAACTATGGCAGAATAGGACCCATACGTTTGGTAGCACATTTTTACCGTTGGTTATCACAGACAAGAAGTGTTTGCCATCTGAATTTTACTTTGCTTAACAAGAAAGGTAAAGAAAGTATTGACTATATTTGAAATAAATATTTTTGAGAGATGTATGTTAGAATAAATTGTATACAAAAAATGGGCAAGGAAGATGAAATTGCTAGCAAATATTTTCGCAAGCAAGGATGTGAATTGTTTGAAGCTTGAGAATTTGTTAGAGACATTAGGTACATGCATGGGCGCGTTAAATTGCGCTCCAATTCTTGAACCCGCAACACACGTCCGCATGGTTCCCACGTGTACAAACCAAACGGATCCATGAACGTTTTCCATTTTGTCGTTTCAGACTTTATCCTCGCGTTAGCATGGTTGTCACGTGAAACGGATCCGTTTGGTACCGTGACCGATTCTACATCGGAGCGTTTCGATTCCCTCATCAAATGTTTCTTTGTTGAACCCGAATCGATTTACAGAATCCTTTTGGCTTAATGCCTTTATTCCGTTTCAAAAGAAAGAATGCAGTTGAAATGTGAAGGAAGTGAATCATGTAGCAATCACCCTGAAAAAGATGTTGGCACGTAATTGAGCCTCTGTAAAATCATGTAGCAAAAATTCAAAATCTTAGAAGTCCCAAACTGCAAAAATGCGGCTGGTGGGTGCTACGGGTATCCCTAACCATGTACTCGTGGAGGAAACGACCAAGGTCGTGAACTGGCTCCTGTTCCTTTTTACCAATATCTCGGTCGGGTCACTGCCAGCGGACGTTTTAACGTTACAGTTGCAGCCATAAAGCTATTTGGAACGGGCAGGTTGGCACAAGAATACAGAGGGTGCAACGTCGTGAAAAACTTGATCACGTCTCGGCGTACTCGTTCTGTGCTAATTAAAATCTGGGTGAGTAAGAAAATAAATTACTCAATAATTAACTACTCTAATACTACCTTTCATTGTTTTGATGCGCTCGAAAAAGAGCGGGCCTCCCTCTCGTCCGTAGATCCAACGAATGGGATTGTCGCACTGCTTCCTCAATCCTCATTCAGACATTCTTCAAGCGCAGTTCATTTTATAACCGCGGTCTGCGCCGGACCGCTCCTCCTCTTCCGCCGCCTCGGTGTCCGCCTGAGGATTGGGAGACAGATGACGTTGACGCCGCGGCGGGAATCCTTTCCACGGTCGTGGAGAGTTTGGACCGTAACCTGGCGAAGAATGCTGGCACGAGGCCTAGCCCACAATGGCAAGATGTAGTCTAGAGGAGAATCCCCACGGGCCGTTGGAGGCCACCCAGCCCAACAAAAGCAATAAAACCTCACGCGAGCTGGAGAAAAACCCCGCGCCCGCACGGCACGTAAAAAGAAAGGGCCAATTTGTGTTGTGACCAGTGGCTAAAAAAAAAAATGTTGATCTCTCCTCCACGTCGTCCGAAGCGAGCGCGTGTGAGATCAGCCGACGGTCGTCAGCGCCATTGATGTCGCAGGTGTAGTACATTGGAGTTTGGAACTGGGCTCTCCTGGACTGAAAAAAATCACCATGGATGCTCGGGTGGAGTACCACACTTTTATTGTGTCCCCTAACTTTTAGCGTGACGCTGTCTCGTGTCGGTACTCGGTATGCCTTTTCAACACGCAGTTCATTCGTTTTCGGTCAAAATAAGAGCGACACCACTAGCGAAATTCAGGGCAGAAGGCGACAAAAGACATGAACAGCCGCACGCGGCAGTGCGGCACGCAGCACTGGTCAAAGCGATCAGCAAAATGCCTAAAGCTAGCGCCTTCACTCACATGCTTCAGCAATCAGCCGCGCTTTCGGTGGCTAATGGCCGGACCTCAAGCCACACCGTTTTTGCGATCAGAATTCAGAACCACACAATCAGGAAGCTGCTCCATCCATGGTTGCCCCGCCACATTATCCACCGTCACCAGGGCACTATACAACTAGGATCCTTTGTCTTCATATAGTTAACTGCACGGTCTGCACTATCGCTGACATGTGAGTTTGACGTGTTGGTTAGTTCAGCGAACGTGCATTCGAGTGTATGAAAGTATATAATTTCGATCTGCTACAAACCAGAATAATTTACTTTCTCCTGGCCATACCATCCATGGACTGTTTGTTCAATGAAGGACCACCATCAACCACCTGGTTACAAAACCCAACTGCATGTGGAAAATTTGGTAAGCTACCAGTAAAAAAATTTGGCACACACTTCCACTCGGAAGATACTAATGACTGGTAGCAAGCAATTCAGAAGCTGACATAATTCAGATCTTTTGTTGATACTTTCAAAATCGATATTGATATATCCTAGCGAGTGCTGGATTTTTCTGCCGGGATACAATTACTTGAACTTTATACTAAATGCCTACTAACATTAATAAAATCACAATAGTGATACTTTCAAGAGCGACAATAAACCATCAAGCTTTCGACGGATATGATTGTTCCTGAACCCTTCTATGGCTACAACGAATTGACCCGCGGGGGTCACTTTTATAGGAACTTCCTCCGCCCCCACCTGTCAATTGAGATCCCATGACTTCATGATTTTGAAGTCACACTGGATAACACGTGGATCAACCAACGTAATAGCATGTGAGTCATCCATGCTGATTGATCCACATGTCAGCTAGGTGATTTCAAAGTCATGAAGTCTGAGGATCATGATTCCCCCACCCCCGCATCCTTCCTCCGCTAGAATCCCCTAGGCGCTGAGGGAACCCATGGACCCGTAGGTGCGGGTTGATGCACATATTCCGCATGGACCCGTGTTGGGTGTGGGTACACTACGTGCGGACCTGTGCTGGTGTGGGGTGCCCATCACCGTCGTGTTGGTGCACCGCCTCATGATCCTCCCTTTACATGTTGCTCCTCTTCGAGGTCTCCAGTTAATCTTGAAGAAGCTCGCCGCCTTCGCCTAACAACGCCTCCTTCCTCATGTCCAACGGTCAAAATAATTTGGGTTGCCAAACGGCCAGCTTCTACAACAAGCAGATTCAACAATCTCGCTTTCTATGAAAGTATGCTTGAAAAAAGTTGTTCAAAACGGAGCCAGTGTCTCTTCCACTGCACGACAACATGGAATTTCCCAATGCAGAGGATCGTCCACAAAATACATGTACGTTCAAAGTGGTCCTAGTGTTAAATGCCATACTGTTCCAAATGGTCCTTGTGTCTGAGTCCAGAGAAAAAGGGCCAAATAGAAGAGAGAAATAAAAATTAATTAACAAATAGATAGCGTAGTCCAGGGGCCTTGGTCAAAGAAAGCATTCAAAAACGGATTGTGTACTGGGAGTAATAAAGAATACTTTGAACAGCCCCTGCATTGACCGGGTTTTTTTTTTTCAGTTCCTTGATCAATAACTACTGGCCGACGAACAGGGGCTAGATGCCTTGCACCTCCATCTTAGAGCGATTTCTTTTTACACGCACAACAGCGAACACAAACAGAAACAGGGACAAGCTACGTAAGCAAATTAGCAGCATAATTAGGCTAATTAAATTTTAGATCGGCCGAATCGAGCAGTTTTGCAAACAAATAAGCGGATGAATCAGCGAAATTGAGCAGGCGCGCGGGGCATGATCTGTAGAAGAGTCATCAGGACGAGTCGAATTTGTAGTATTTGTCGACGGCGGCGAGGACGTCCCAGGTGCAGCTGAGCCCCTTGGGGAAGACGACGAGGTCGCCGGCGCCGAACTCCACGCACTCGGACGAGCCCTTGATGTGAGCCCGCACCTTGCCCTTGAGAAGGTAGCACGTCTGCCGCGCGTCGAACTTCACCGGGAACTTCCCCGTTGGGCAGCCCCACCTGCACGCGAGAAGAGCACACGGCGCGCAACCATTAGCCCCACCAGCAGAGAGCTGAAGCCAGTGGAGCGACGGCAGTGATCGAACGGCGCTACTCACTTGGGCCAGGACTTGACGCCGAGCTGCTGCAGGCGGGACTCCGGCGGGTTGCGCTCGACGACGATGGAAAGGCCGCCGGGAGGGTCGGTGTCCATGCTGTCCGGGTTGGAGCTCGAGGCCATAGGCGACGAGATCGACGGAGAATGGTTGCACGGAGTTGGGGCTCCGGAGCAGCACGAAGGGAAGGTACAGTTATGGAGCGCTAAGCCTAGTTTGGTAGGGGTTGCTGGTTGAGGGTGAGGATTCTTGGTAGTGGGAGGGATCCCTGGTAGGAGAGGAGAGATGGCTTGGCTCCAAAGGGCAGTTGGAGTCTGGACTGTCGTCGCTTGGCCTCTACCGGGGAGGATGGAGGAGGAATCAATTTCTGCTCTCGTTTATAAAGAGTGTGAGAAATATTTTATTGTTTCCTTTTTTCATGTGATGAACATTTGCGGCGCTTGGTGATATACTCCGAGCTGGAAAGTGTGGTGATCCCAATTTTTTTTTCATGAAAACACCGTGCGTGATGTTCTTTAATTAAAGAGTACGAATAAAAATGGTCTATGTCATCATATTTGAAAAAAGGGTTTTAACCTCAGAATCGTGCCATTTGGTGCCTATAGTCAACGAAATTTTATTGTTGCAAGTTGTTTTCTTTTCTCCTTTACAGAGCCCATGGGCATTTTATTTTAATTGAAGTATTAACTAGTAGTTAATTAAAGATAGACGTTTCCCACATACTCCCTCCATCCATCTATCATGGGTGTATTACCTAAACCAAAATTTTCATGTTTGATCGACGTATTTCTATCTGGTGCTATTGATTCATCTCGTAGAGTGCGTCAATGACTGTTCGGTTCATTAAGCAACCAATCCTATTCGTAACATTTTTTACTCTGTGACTATTTCACCTCGATGAACGTCAGTGGAGTAAATAGATCATGGGGTCTTTTCTTTACTTGGTCTCTGTGAAGCTCCAAATACGTCCATCAAAGATGGACAGAGAGAGTATAATTTTGAGATGGTTTATAAGAAACCTATAAGCATGATAAAAAGACATAAATTCAAAACATTGATACATTCAATAAATATGAAAACGATTATCTTTTTAAAGCTTCTTGAGTATTGAAATGTGTCAAAAATAAGCTTAACTATAGTCTATAGATGCTTTTTCCTTCCAAATTATAGATAAATTTTATAGTGCCCAAAACATCTTAATTTTAGAGAAGCCAACGCAACTTTGACACTAGTAACAATTTTGTGAAAGGCATCATCCTGTTGACAATTTGAAACCTTACGGCCAAAAAAAAATCCAAACGAAACGCATGCTTGGCTAGCACCAGATATTTATCAACCCACGGATGAAGTCAAAAGGCATCACTGAAAGTGAAGTTCGAAAGCAACCACACGAGTGTGACGATCCAGAAGGGAGCGAAAATCCACCGACCAGCGTGCCACGCCTGGATCTGGAGGCAGTCAAAACACCACCCGTGGGCGCCAGGGCTCCCCCACGAGCGACGACACGAGGGCGTCCCTATCCGTTCATCCCCCTCTCCCTCCAGCCGACGTGGCGGTCCTCGGGACCACAGTCTGACCAGGCATTTGACCGCTCGACAGGATCGCATGTGGCGACAGCCGCGTGTGGCCCCCTTGCCCCTGCCAGCGCGCGAGGGACACGTGCGGTGGGAGCGCATCGGACGGCACGGGTGGGGTTCTTTCGCTGCAGCCGAGTGACGACGGCCGGCACCCGCCACGAGCCGGGCCAGATCCCCTGGTCGTACGCGCCGTGCCCCCCCCCCCCCCCCCCCCCC
>BCLG01000218.1:225238-246363 GCA_001602295.1 Zoysia matrella
TGCGGCGCAGCGGGCGCAGGGTGCGGCTGGATCTTCTCGTGAATTTCACCGCCTGGAATCCCAGGTTGATTTTGGTGCCCTTCCAGTTCCAGATGCGATGGATAGCAAACTCAACGTGGCGCCTACGCCGTTTCACGTCGGCATCAGACTAACCCCGTGTTGGCTTGATTATATCGCTGCAAGTGAGCAAGTCAGTCTGCTAAACCCTTTCCTGTTCTGCTGCTTCTGCAGGAGAAAAACGAGACTGCCAGCATGAGATAGATGCAACCTTGATACAGTAAATAATGAGCAGAGTCGCGGAGGTATCAGATAAAAGCCGTTTCAATGTTTCATCACTGCTCCCCCAAGGAGATACAGAGATGATAGAAGGAAAATTTCATCCGACAAGAAACACGCCCATTCATAGCAGCTTCCATGGCCACCTCGCATGTGAACTTATTCATACGTCCAACTGTGCCAAACAGAATGTCCCAAAATTTTCAGAATTCAGACGACGCCTGAGATTAGCCTGTCTAATCAGTGACAGTGGTTCTGACTTCCAATGCCGTGTCACACAATTCCTAGACAATTTTACTCTACACAAAATTGCTAATTTCAGTGCCACCTCTGAAACCTCCTAATAACTTCACCCAGATTGAATTGTGATCAAACATTTTTTTTTTTGGCAGCGAATCAGATATCAGTCGCAACATAAACAGATGAAATTTCAGACATCATACTGATGTGAAGCAAAAACCAGCAGTGATGAGAAAGCAAAATTATACATTAATCCATGAAGAGTACTTAGATTGATCCAACAAATAGATCCAATGAAAATTATTCTTATTCTCATCGATCAGCTACCACATAGACAACCCTAACTTCCTCAGACTGCGACACACGAATACCCAACCACCAAAACGGCGTCATTCGAGATCGACGTCGTCGAAGTCGGCGCCGTCGAAGTTGTTGAAGAAGTCGGCGTCGTCGAAGTCGGTGTAGAGGATTGGCTGCAGGTCAATGGTGAGGCCGCGGGCCCCGCGCGAGGGCACCAAGTACAGGTCCCCGTCGTCCTCGTCGAGGAAGCCGCTGCCGTTGAGCGGGGACTCGTCAATGTCCATGAGCCTGGATACTGCGTCGTCCTCCATGGAGAACTCTGGCGGGGATAGGCTTTCGGCAGATCCGAGGGGTTGGCGAATGGCGGGCCTGGAAGTGGAGGCCCGGCGATTGCGGGGGTGGCCGTGAGCCGCGTGCGTTTCGGGACCGCTGGTGGTTGGGGAGACCCGAGCTCGACTGCATGTCCATGCCCAGTGGAGCGCGGCCGATATTTCGAGGCGTCTCTCGTCGACCGGGCCGAGACAGGTTTTGGGGCAGTCCTTAATGGGCCCTAACTGTGATGATGGGCTCGATTCAATGGACGTGACCCGGGAAGAAAACTACAGAATTCCACGGTTTCTTTCCACGTCTCCTCTCCGACGAGGCGCTCCGTCCAACACTTGGGCAATTCAGCATCGACGCCGGTGCAGAAATGATCCCCAGAGATCGCTCAACGTCTCACAAAGGGTAGAATTTGAATGGATATACCATCCTTGGCATCCGATCAAACCCCATTTATCTCTGCCACTGATTTACCAACTAGTTTTCTTCGTGGAATTCAGAGACAGTACAGATCAATTATCCCAGTTTGAACCGGGCTATTCAAGGGTTTACAAGTCTAGCACCACTAACAGATGCACGCACATACTGCAACAACGACACACGTCGGGTTAACAACTCTGGATTTGACAAGCTTGGACGGAAGCGAGTGGCAAAAGTGGGCATCAGATTAGTGGTGGACCTTCTTCACTCTCAGGTCCACATCGCAAAGCTCATGCAGCTCTCCCTGGGTCCCCGTGCCTTTATCGGAAAGGCGAACGAATAGTCCCTTTCCGACGAGAGCGTGCGTGCATGAGCATGGATAAGCTAGCCGCCTCCGGGCCTCCGGCCCCGACGCGCGCGGGCGGTCGAGCAACCGCCGGCGTACGCCTCAGCGGCTGACGTCGACGATGAAGGGGCCACGCGAGGCAATCATGCATTGTCGCGGTACTACTCCGTTGCAGGAGGGGCGCGACACACGTCGTACGTGCGAGCCGCGCAGTGCACGTGAAACCGGCACACGTACATGCGTGATGGATGCGCTGCACTTGATCCAATCGTCGGCAGGCAGGCATGTCAACGGATTCCGGTCGCCCGTTGTTCGTGTACTCGTACACCCCCAATATGCTGGTAAGCGGAAGAAATCTCCCTGCAGACACAGGCAGCACGCACGCGCGCGCGCGCGTTCTGTATTGCAGATGCTTTCTGCCCGTCGTGACGCGCGCAACGCACGACCATGAGCTCCAACTCGTTACCGAGCGGACCGCCGTGCAACGCATGGAAAGCGCGCTCGTCGCGGCCCCCTCGGCGGACGCCGTTTTTTTAGGGCGCGCTCTGGCCAGGCTTTTTGGACCGCAAAAAGTCAGCACAAAAGCAGGCCCTTTTTCGCCTGCGCCGCATGCATGGCTTTCTGTGGCGTGGGTCAGGAGACGGGTGGTCGCTCGCCGGCGCGCGCGGTGCTCGGCTGCTCGCTCGCCGGCGCGCGCCGCAGCGCGTCATGATGGATGCCTTTCCCGTGCCGACGAACAGCATCAACTCGCGCGCTGCCGCAGCCAGCGCTGCCAGGCCAGTGGTGGCTGCCTGGCTGGTGACCTCAGGCAAGCAAAGCACGCTTGGCCTGAGTTTGCCGTCCAAGGACAGGCACAGGCACGGCATCCATGCGCCGTGCACAGGCGGCAGAGGCACGGTCGAGCACTTATTACTTGATCGATCTGTGTTGTGTTTTCATCTATCGTCGCAGCTGAGTACTGTTGCGCTAGCGGTGTACAGAACCTGCGCGTAGCTTTTCGAGAGTTATGATTCCTTCTCTCATCATGTTGCTGCCGTAGAGCGGCACATGGACGGGTTGTGCAAGTAGCGGTGGTACTCCTACCTGTTTTTGGACAGATGCGCGTTTCATCAGTATTGAACTTATTCAGTCTAACATGGTGGGCGCCTTGGTGGGATAAAAGGAGACCTAGACTTGCATGTAGTTTTAGTAAGGCCAGATAAAGAGTACAAGACATGAGCTTTAGTTTTAAATTGAACTAAAGGAGTCTTACATGATAATTGTCGGGATCACGTAACTCGGGTACCTGACAGTTCGTGTTCGGTCGCGTGAGACCTCAAGTTAGAGGTCGGACGACCACAGGATCCGACTCACAAAGCGGCAATCTCTCGGAGACTTCGGCCTCCGAAAGCCGACCCCCAGGGAGTAGGTGCCACGTTGTGGTACATTTACTCTGATGGCCAGCTACCATCCGTTCTGACGGGACGGGACGGGACGTGATTCACTACGGCGACACTCCAGCAGAAAGCTACAACAGCTGCTGGACAAGACATGACAGCACTGTAGCCGGCACAGCGGTGCCGGACAAGCGCCACAGTGCCCGCCGCTGCGCACGACGCGACGGGTCACGACCGCGCCTGAACGAAGCGAAATGATGGCGATAACAGCAGAAGGGTCCATCTGTCGGCGAGACGGCAGAATCACATAGGACCCATCATTTATAACCCCGGGCCTCTCTATATAAAGAGGACCCGAGGAGCGATAGGAACAATAGACAACGAACCACATCACAACAGAACAAGATAACCACAAACAGTTTCGAACACACGAAAAACAAATCTACGAGCTCCGTTAGAGCCCAAGATCCTTGCATCCTTTCGAGCAAGCACTCCCACTCATCTACGTTCCGGATCCTCTCGCGAAGAAAAGATCCCGCCTTTGTAACATTATCATCGAGATAATTCGCTTCTTGGACGTAGAGTATTACACCGCATGAGGTGGCTCGAACCAGGTAAAAAAGTTCTTTTGAGTGTTCCTTTAGGCCACATTGAATCGAAAGACATATCTACTCCGCAATCGTATATTTACTGTGTCGGTGGTCAGAACGCCGATAATAATCATTATTTTCAGTCTCATCCATCCTATAGTGGTGGTCAAACAAAACAGCCATCTTAACATCACGAGACAAATGACGACCTTTGTACAAACTCCAGCCGGGAAGTCAGCTTAACAAAAGCTCCCACCATGAACCATGATGGGCCTTTGTACAGAGTCCTTTTTGTAAACTTACTCCAAAGAATTCCTCCCCCTGACACAAAGTTCACGCCACTTTATCGGCCGGCCGACACCAGAAAGCGATGCCACTACTTGAGCTGTTGAGCATCCAGAGGCGCTACAGTCTATATACTCCTAGAGAGCTACTCTACTCTACGTTAATTCTTAATAAAACAAAGTGGACCGAGGTCAGCTGCCGCTAATCTATGCGCTGAACCCATGATTCCGGCAGCGCCATCATGGCAGAAATCGCACACATGACCCCGGACGCCGTGCCGGAGCAGCGGCAGGCGGATGCGGCCAGGCTCCCTTTTCGCGATCGCCGTCACGTCGCGTCGGCGTCCCCCTTCCTCCCCGCAACGATATGGCCGCGAGGCCTGAAGTACTCCGCGTCGGTTACCAGGACGGGGAGGCTTGTGCGTGAGTGATGGCGGAAAGGCTCAACCAAATGGTTGTTTTGCTCGTGGTCCGCTGAGGATTCATCGTGCTCCGGCCCGGGGTCACGGGGATCTCGGGCTCCAGATCGCGCTTCACGTGCCGTATCGCGCGACGCCGTGCGCGCGTCGCTCCTCCTGCAGCGGTAAGCGAGGATTCGCGTGGCTGCTGCTCGCGGCGTCCTGCGCCGGAAGATAACCCGTCGCTGGCGCAGCGACGGGAGGAAGCAACACGCGGGTGCGCGTCATTTGCTTAGCTTGCTGCGATCACCTGGACTTTGAAAAGTGTAGTATTACTGATTTTCAGCAGCTTGGGTTGACCCCGTTCTTATTCAAACGAACGGATTGTTGATGAATTAATCGTGTGAATGAGTACGTGGTTGGTACGTCTGAAGCGGGCAGATCCCTTTATTACTGGTATACTCCAACTTCAATAAAAAAAATTATGATACTGAAGTACACGAATTGGATAATGGCTTTGCACGTACGTTCTGGAGTAGCTCTCGGAAAAGCATTTTCCACCGGAATTTTGTTCCTCTGTAATTCATAGAACGAACTATTACTACCCTTGATTGCGCGGGACAACTCATTTCACAGAGTCTAAGTACTACCTCCGTTCTAAAATAAGTGTTCGTTTGGTTTCGTACCATCTAACTTTAACCAACGATTTATAAAGATTTGATTAACTTTAAAAATTTAATATTTGTACTTTTAAATTATTTATAAAAAATACTTTTATAATATAATAATTTATATTTATAGAAATTATTAATAAAAACAAGTTTAACTAAACCCAGATAACAGTTATTCTGGACGGAAAGAGCAGCGGTTACATTTTCCTGTACATAATGGCAGTTTAATCGTTCGTACACCAACTAGCATCATGGATGTTCAATGTTCAATTGCAATTCCTTTATCAAGAGAGAAAAAACAAAAGCAGGACGTAAGAATTGTCCAGAGACTCCGAATGTATATGGGTGGTGATACGGTTGGCGGTTGCCACTGGTCCTGTCAGTTATCTGGGATTAAATGTGAGTTGAAAAGTTGGAAACCATTGGCACGGATGTATTCAAGATGATTAATCAAAGCTCACACAAGAACAACGACGCCCGCGAGCTTATAACTGGAGATAAGGAACGCTGACTAGTCGCTTCCGCTCGTGGAATTATTCCTAGAACTTGAATGAGCGATGTTAGAAGGTTTCATTGTCTGTCGCCTTCGCAATGGGAGTTGAATCTGATGTTTCATGTACTCAGGCAAACTATAGGAGTACGACCAAAGCTTAGTTTGGAGCAAGAAAAAGTCAAAGTCAAAACCATGAGGGTGCTTAACTACGGATGGGAGTTGCGGGCACAACAGTGAAGAGAAAAATGTCTCTGCCAATGTTGGTGCAAGTGCAACAAAATGGATGGTTGCAGCGGGTACAGCTAAAATTGACGTATGTAAAGCATGAAAGATTAGGCGAACAAATAAAGCTTTAAAGAGCTGATTTTTGAAATGTTAAAAAGTTGTTTTGCAAAAATAAACTAAAAATAAAAAGCTCGTTGACTGCTTTTTCAGTTTTTTATGTGCAGAAAACTAAATATATATTATAAAAGCTAACATTTAAATTTTATCAGTTAGCTTTTCAACTAGCCACTGACTACTTTTCTAAAAGTTTAAAAGCTCCCGCTAAAAAAAAAAAAGCCCTTAATCACATGTTAGCTGGGACCGCGATTAAACAAGAAAACCTGACGCCGGGGCCGGGGGTGGGCCAATTGCCAGTTTGCTGGAGTAGCTACAAGCTCTCCATTTGCATACCACGAGTTATGAGCCACCAACTGGTAACCAAACCAACCCTCCAGCGTAAAACCAACGATTTCGGTGCCGCGAGCGCAACGCCCCTCATTTTGATGCCATTTGCCCATTTCTGCTCTCTTTCGCTGCCCAGGTCAAAACCCCGCGCGCCCTCTCCTCAATCATCTCCCCACTTCTTTTCTGCCCCTCGTGTCCGCGCACAGGTCAAAGTGTCAATCCAAAAACCGCACACCGCCCGCCCCAACCCACAGCCCAACCCGCCGCCACCGCCGCCGCTCTCCAATGGCGGCTCACCCGTCCCTTCAAACCCGCCTCATTTCTCCCCCGTTCATCCATTCAGCATTCCTCTTGTAGTAGTAGTAGTAGCACTCTCAATCTCGCCACGAGCCAAGGCAGAAGCTTGTCGGACAAATCTGCGGCGCTGAGCTTGTTGGGGAGGGTGTGGGGGCAATGGAGGGGGCGTGGAGGAAGGCCAAGAAGGCGATTGGCGCCGGTCTGTGCGCGCACCTCCCCGCCGTCGCCGGCGACCGGGAGGACGTCGCCAGCGAGCGCCACGCGTCGGACGCGCTCTCCCTGGACTCCTCCGCGGCGTCGCTCTTGCCGGCGCCGAACGCGCTGGCGGTGATGGACGCGGCGGAGTCTGGCGCGCTGCGGAGGTCCAAGTCCGGAGGCAAGTCGTCCAAGGTGAGGCATTTCTTCTTTCCCCGTTACTTCCTGGGGCAAGCTCGTTCCGTCATTGTTAGTACTAGTAGTATTTAAGATTTGTGCTTCGGCTTGGTTCTTCGGCATCCGGGCAACGGGGTAGCCGATCAGTGTGGATGCGAAATGTGATAGAGACGGAGGCCCGGATTGGAACAATGCGCCTGCGAACGATTTGGCTGCAGATGCCGTGCTCTTAGTGGAAGCCGCCGGGCCGGCAAGTTTTGGATGCAGTGATGGGCGTTTCGGTTGTGATGTTCTTGTGTGCATCTGATTTTTCTTTTTTTAGGGCCCTGCTTTGGCTTAAGCTACGCCTTTACTAATCGGGATTTGCCACTTGCTGAAACTGTCTCCGTTGAATTTGTCCCGTGCTGTTGTCATGCTGTACCCGCGGAAGCCTTTTGTTCATGAGATGAGAAAGACCCGTTCCCACCCTTGCAGATACCGATTAGTCAAGCTCATTTGCAGAAAAGACTCCCCTTTGCAAGATGAAGCCAGATCTCTTGTAGTTCTAACATTCTTTATCATTCTATTACAAAAACCTCAGTTTCTTTTCTCTTACTAAGATCTCCGTGTTATCAGAGATTCTTTGGGATTTTTTTGGTGTGCGGCCAGTTTGCTAGTTTTGTCTGGGTATCTTTCAGGTTTCAATGCACTCTGGTATGGGTGGATTCCGCTTGCTTTGTTCTGAGTCACATACTTATTAAGCTTCTTTTCTACCGCCTCTACTTGTTCCTCCCCGGAAAGGAAAGTTTGCCTTTTGTGCTTACCAACTGGCCAACTTCCCACTGTGTTCACGTGTATCATCTTCTTCCCTCTACCACTCGCCACCTGTTTCTTACATTTTCTCAATGTCAACCATTTTTCTAACTCCACATGCTGCCAATTGAAAGGGATGTCTAATCGCCTGCATTTTAGTTTTTAGTCCCTTTTTTTTTCCTTCGTCTCTAATATCTCCACATACGTGCTTGTATATAGTTGTCGTGGTAAACTTGTGATTTTCGTAATGGTCCAAGCTCTTAGATCTGAAAGTTTCCTGATACAGTCTTCATGTCGCTGTTATGATGCATGGACACCATTTATTATTTCGCTTTTGTTGTACATGTATGTGCGATGGATGTGTATCAGACTTGGCTAAAAACACAGAATTGTGTATTGAGGCGCCCTAATTTGACCGGCAACTTCACGTATGGCTCCTCTTAGAGTTGACATTTTCTCCAGGGAGTTTGGTTGACAGTTCCAATTTTGCTTGTCCTGGTCAGAAATAAAGGTTAGAATGTTACGAAAATAAACACTAAAGAAGGAGCATTGTGTTTTCAAAGTTGACAATCTGATAAGTCAATGTGAAATGAGCTGTTAGGTTGAATTGATTTTACTAAGCCTGCGAGTTGGACATTTTTTTGTTTGACTGCTTTGATCTTGAATTTTCTGTTAAGTGCTGCACATTGTGACCAACATGCTGTATTTTGATGCCTGTGCTACAATTCCTTAAGTGTTTTTCGAAACATTTATTTATTGGAAATTTGTACCCTGTGTTGGTTGAACAAATCAATGGAAAGTGCACTTTTTTAGTACTATCTCCGTCCCAAAATAAGTGTCCGTTTGGGTTTCGTGCCATCTAGCTTTGACCAACGATTGTATAGATTTGGTTAATTTTAAAAACCTAATATTTGTACTTTTAAATTCTTTATAAGAAATACTTTCATAATATATATTTTATATATATTAAAAATAATTTATATTTATAAAAATCATTGGTCAAAGATAAGTTTAACTAAACCCAGATGAACACTTATTCTGGGACGGAGGGAGTAGTTAGTATTGTCTAATGGTGATGATTTTGATCATTGTTTAGACGGACTCCTGAAATAGCAGTAGCACCAGTTGTTAGGATTTCTTACACATCATTTTAAAGTGCATATTATTATTGTGCACACATTATGTTCTGAGGTGTTGTATCTGTTATTATATAAAATTCATACTGTACTACTGTGATTTCTATGTCCATTCCATCTGCTTTGTTTAAAAAAGAAAAGAAAATTAACACATATTTTGTTGTTCTTTTGACAGAGAATGTGCGCTATATGTTTTGATTCCATGAACTACTGTGATTTATATGTACATTCCATCTGCTTTGTTTAAAAAAGAAAAGAAAATTAACACACATTTTGTTGTTTTTTTGACAGAGAATGTGCGCTATATGTTTTGATTCCATGAAGCTGGGTCAAGACCAAGCTCTCTTCACTGCTGAATGTTCTCATATGTTTCACTTTCACTGTATTTCCTCCAGTGTGAAACATGGAAACCATGTATGCCCAGTTTGCCGGGCAAAGTGGAAAGAGATACCATTCAACCGCTCGTTATCTTCTATAGTTCCTCGTGGAAGAGGTTGGCTGAATGCGCGTGAACCTCAATCACCCCAGCAAGATGCCTACATGGCTCTTCTTCACCAGATTCCTAATCACCAGCGAGAAGCTCCTGTCACGCATACTACTGAGCCAGTACGATTCAACGATGATGAACCAATGCCGAAGATGGAGGTCACTGACAATTATGATGTTGAATCTTCTAGAACTGTTGAAATAAAGACATATCCAGAGTTTTCAGCCATTCCACAGTCATTGTCTCAAGATGACTTTGCTGTTCTGGTCCATCTGAAAGCCCCCTGTTCTAATCCAGATAATGTCACTGGCAGATTGATCAATGCAACCTCAACTGGGTATCCTAGGACTCGTGCGCCTGTTGATCTTGTTACGGTGCTTGATGTTAGTGGAAGTATGGCAGGCACTAAACTTGCACTCTTAAAGCGAGCCATGGGCTTTGTTATTCAACATCTTGGGCCGTCTGATCGCCTTTCAGTCATTGCTTTCTCGTCTACTGCCAGAAGGTTGTTCCACCTCCGACGGATGTCACACTCTGGCCGGCAGCAGGCTTTGCAAGCTGTTAACTCACTTGGTGCTAGTGGTGGTACAAACATTGCTGATGCACTGAAGAAAGCTGCCAAGGTTATTGAGGACCGAAGTTATCAGAATTCAGTATGCAGCATTATTCTCTTGTCAGATGGCCAAGATACCTACAATATACCCTCAAATGTTAGGGGCGCCCCTCAAGATTATAAGTCACTTGTTCCATCTTCCATTCTAAATCACACAACTCGCTTTGTTCCTGTACATGGGTTTGGTTTTGGGGTAGATCATGATTCAGATGCCTTGCATTCAATTTCTGAGGCTTCTGGTGGTACATTCTCTTTTATTGAGGATGAAGGTGCGATTCAGGATGCATTTGCTCAGTGCATCGGTGGCCTTCTTAGCGTTGTTGTTCAGGATATGCAACTAAATGTGGAGTGTGTGCATCCAGGTGTTAAGCTTCGCTCCATCAAATCCGGAAGTTACCTGAGTAAAGTGGCTGTTAATGGACGAAATGGGTCAATTGATGTTGGTCATCTCTATGCAGATGAGGAGAGGGACTTCTTAATGTCGGTGAGCTTACCGAATTGTCCTGAACAGACTACACTTTTGAAAATTGCTAGCACCTACAGAGACCCATTAACAAATGAAGCCATCATGATTCAAGGTGATGAAGTTAAGATCTTGAGGCCTAAATCATCCGCATCTGAGCCAGTTTGCATGGAGGTTGATCGTGAGAGAAATCGTCTCCATGCCTCTGATGCTATTGAGACTGCAAGGGCTGCTGCTGAGAGAGGTGCTCTTTCTGATGCTGTTACCATTCTTGAGGATTGCAGGAGAATATTATCAGAGTCCTTTGCAAGCCGGAGTGGTGACCGCCTGTGTGCAGCCCTTAATGCAGAGCTGAAGGAGATGCAAGAGAGGATGGTTAGCCGGCAACGCTATGAGGCTTCAGGGAGGGCATATCTGCTGTCTGGTCTGAGCTCGCATTCCTGGCAGAGGGCCACAGCACGAGGGGACTCCACAGACAGTGCTACTCTCGTTTACTCGTATCAGACACCATCCATGGTCCAGATGCTGCAGCGCTCACAGAACCAGCATCCTTCACTTCAGGGTCCATCACGAGCCCAACAACCTAGGTTCTTGGCAAAACCCCAGCCAAGGTAGAAGCAAGTTCACCATCACCCTGCTAAGCAAGTACATGGATGATGGTGAAGAAATTACATCGATATGGTTACTAGCTCATAATGTAGTACTTTAGCACCTTTCTTTTGTTGTTCATTTGAGTCGTGGCGGTGGTACACCGGAGATGGTGAGGTGGCTTGGGGGTACATATGTTGCAGGGTATACTGGAGAGAGTGAGGAGGGGTTTTGGTGGTAAATACATTGTGGGGGGTATACTCCTATGGTGTGAAGGAATAAGTAGATTAGCAGAGGAATGGGTAAAAGATGTTGCTAGGTAGTTTAGGGTCCGGTCAGTTCAATGTATTTTCTTGGATCTTTGGTGCTGTTGATAAGAGGTTTGGTGCTGGGGTGGATTCTTGCCCAAAAAAAAAATTATTGGGGTTGCAATGCTATTCTCAGTGGACATTTATTATCTCTTACCGATGCCACCAGGCCAATTGGATGTGCTATTCGTTGCTGTTACATTGGATGGACCCTGATTTGTTCATGTTTATTTACTCAGTAGGTTTGATTTTCCTTAGCTAATAGTGTAGGGAGTAAAGCTTGCTGAATCTAATCTTCAGCAACCTGGCATACGAACGTATTCCCAGTAGCAGTGCATCTGCCTCCTGGTACGGCCGTCGGGCAAGGTAGGGAATTGGGTGCTACTGCTCACCCAGCATGGCCGCGATACCTCCCCTCGGCCCAGGCGAGGCTTGCACCTGGTCACCGTCTGGCGGCGCCTGCGGAGTCAGGGTCACGTCCAGCACCGCCTCCCCGCGCCTGTGCTCCTCGGCGACGCGGTGCCGCGCGAACTGCGGGACGGTTGCATCAAGGGCCAAGGGGATTCCTGTAAGATCCCATTTTGCCGGATTCTTAGGAAACAGTTTTAGCATGTATAAATCGAATCCCAATAATAAATTCAGTACATCCATATAAATCCGGCGCGTCCCCACGCGCCAGCACCTCGCCAGTCACAACTACTCAAAACCCTAGCTTGATCTGTTTACGGATCTGACTAACGATGAGTGCAGACTGACGACGACAAGCCGCCACCAGATCTGCCTCGCTACCATGAGTCCGGCGGCAGCTCGTCCTCCCGTCGTCGTCCGCGGGGCACAAGAAGCGTGATATACGACGTCGACGACGACATCGATGGCCTCGTCACCATCTACGCGGCACTCATTTGCGGCATGATCTTGATCGGGGCCATCTGTATCGTGTTCAAAGCCACCATGACGCCACGCTACACCATCGTCATCACCGGCGTCTCTGGCCTCACCGACCCGGTGGCGGACACGAACCAGGGCGGGTGGCTGCTGAACCCGACGTTCAACCTGACCGTCAGAATCGCCTCCGGTAGTGGCATGCTGCACCTGCACGGCGCGTGCATCGACCCCAAGACGATCGTCAAGGTCTCGTACTCGCACCAAAGACTCCCGCTGGCCACCGGCGACGTGCCCGTCGTGTGCGTGGGGCCGCAGGGGTCGAGCGTCGACTGCCCCGTCGTGGCGAGCGGGAGCAACGTGTGGATGCCGGGGTTCCTGATGGGCATCCTCGCCGAGGAGGTTAGGAGCGGTGAGGCCATGTTCCATGTGGAGCTCCTCGCGTACAGGTGGTACAGCCAGCACGAGGGCAGCTGGACTTCTAAGTCGCGTGGTGGGGGTAGCAGCGGTAAAATAATCTATTTTTCATCGGTATCGGCTTAGGTTAGTATCTGGCCGGTTCTAGCATTTTCCACAAAGTTGAACTCATATTTCTCTCTTTATGAAATTATTCCTCCAGTAGTTTAAATGTAGCCCGATCCAGAATGTTGATTTTTATTGACTTTCTATGTGAAACTTTGGCATATTGCTCTAGTCGTTACAGAGATGAGCGAAATTCTCGAATTCAGTTGCCGATCAGGCTAATCTTCCTTAACAAACTTCTCCAATGCTCCAAAACCTCCAATTCTGTTGCATCATGCCAGAACGGATGCGGCGTTCTCCCATACTAGTAACTTGGATAACCACCCTAGCAGCGTAACAGAGGACTTGCGTTCTCAAAATGTCCCGTTATCCATCTCAAGCTGCTCGCCGGGGGCCTCCTCCTCGTCGTCGCCAATGTACAAGTACGGGTTCCTCTCGACCGGCTGGAAGTTGTAGAACACGAAGAGGTAGAACGCGAAGCTCGCGGCCTCGACGGCGACATTGACGCCCCACTTGTACCTGTAGCTAAGCAGGGCGAGGAACGCCGACACGATGATCCGGGTGAAGTAGAGGTAGCCGACGACGACCAGGTAGAAGCGCTTGAAGAGCGTGAGCTTCTTGAGGTTGCGCGCCGCCTTGCCGTCGGTCTTGGAGGCCTCTCGCAGGCTGCGGATGGACCAGATGATGGGGAAGAAGATGGTGCAGCAGCAGATCACGTCCACCAGCAGGAACACCTGGTTCCATACGACCCAGTCGCGCCCCGTCGGGCCGGTCTCGCTGATCACAACCAGCACTAGGTTCTCGATCACTTGAAGAGGGATCACGATCATGAGCACGCTCTTATCGCGTTCCTGCAAAATTGTTGGGAATTAATTATCAAAACTGATAAATTAATTTCTTTCAGGAAAAAAATAGGATTGCTATGTCAAACGGTGATAACTGCAAAAAACTAACCTGGAGGTACGGTTTGAGGAAAGACCAGCCGGTGCCGATGAGCACGATGACGGTGAACAGCAGGACGCCCTTGAAGAAGCCGAACACGTAGAACGCGACGTCCCATCCGTGGGGCGTGCCCATGCGCTCGACGAACCACGCGTCCTCGGCCGCGCACGCGGTCTTGAGCGCCTTGAACAGCAGCAGCGCGGCCATCACGGCGTGGATCCGCTCCGCCGTCTCACGCTGCCGCACGCACGTCCACGCCCACCCCGCCAGGAAGGCGGCGTACACCGCCGACACGCCCGCGTAGATGGCCGGCAGCGGCTGCAGCCCCACGGGCAGGTAATCCCTCGTCGACCCATCGGGACCCCGCACGTTGTACATCTCGGTGCGCACGTCCATGGTGACCTCCACGCCGTTCTGGCAGTTGCTGAACACGACGGCGTACTCGCCGGGCTCGTCGATGGCCACGGTGCTGGTGACCCCACCCGGGGGAACGTCGTTGAGCCAGAGCACCGGGAGCGCGTGCTCGCTCGTCAGCACGCAGAAGGCGCTGCCGCCGCCCGGGTCCGCGTCGGCGTACTCGGTCTCGTTGTTGATCATGGGGAACTGCGCGCCGGAGATGAGCACGAAGCCCATGAGGCTGGAGTCCACGGCGGCGAGGCTCATTTCGGGCCGGACTCTCCAAGTCGCGCGGCTTATGGAGAGCGTGGCCTTCCCGCCGGGCGCAAAACCGAACTGCTCGAAGAGGATGATGGGCCGCGGGTCCGCCACGACGGTCGTGCTCCTGATCTCGGCATGGGCGACCGGCGCGAGTACGATGACGGCGGTGGCGACGACCGCCACCGCGACCCGGACGGGGATGTGCATGGATTCTGTCGACCGCGGCGATGCGCGCATGTCAACGACGTCATGCAACCCCGTAGATCAATCGTTCCGCTCGCATCTCAGATTCTTTTCTCTGGATTAGGAATCCTTGGTGCTAACGACCAGTGGCAATGGACAAGCGGCTCCGCGATGAGCACGGCGTGTTTTAGGGAGGGCCATGAGCGAATGGAGATGGAGATTGGCGACTTTCAGCTGGTTTGTCTCCGGGCGATGAAAATCGTGACAACAGTACGATGTGCTACGTGTTCTTTATGGGCCTCAGCAAACGGTCATGTATCTAATGGACTGGGCTAGCAAAAATTCCTTTGGGCTTTAAGTTACGAAATCTGTTTGAAATTTGCTGTTCAGCGTTGGACTGGGACTTTTTCTCCGAACAGCCTGCTTGCTGTTGTGGAGAAAACTTATTATGTTTCCCTTTTGGCTTTTGGCCCTGCATTTCGAATAATGCGATACTATTGCAGAGATACAGTATAAGTTCATTCGATTTGCTGGCAGCTTTTCTATCGCAAAGTTTTCCGAAACTTAATTTTACCCGCGCCGTCTCTTTCAAAGTCGCTATCATTTCGTGACACCTAGAACATGACCTACTGTTTCTACATTAACAAAATCTGCTCTGCGCCCGTGACGGGGCACACGATGGCTGCCTGCTTCACGCCTTCACGATTTGAGCTTCTCTTTAAGCAAAAAGCGGATCGTGAGATTCTTGACGGGGACGCTACGTGTTCTTGCAAATCACAATTTTGTTTTTTGTGTGTTCGTGTTCCCTAGCTGGAATCCTGTCTGGTTGCGCTGTGTTGCACTGCAATCCACCGCAACTTAATCGGAATATATGTTTCGCCTAGGTATACATATATGACCTAGGCTGCCAGTAGCTAGCTTTCTGTCTCGAAGATTCGTTCGTCCGGAAGGCTCTCAGAAATGCGTAAATCATTTACTGATTTTTGGCAGCGATGGTTGTTTTATAAGTAATTATTTTAGGATAATAAAATGCAAGCCACAATAATTATATTCAATTTTTTTCTTATCAATTTGAACCGTAAACTTGGTCTACATGTCCTCTTCATTACTTTAATAGTTTCAAGCATCCATACTTCATGGTCTCTCCATATGTACGATGTGGGTCACTTTCTCCCTTACCCCGGCCGCGCGCAGGCCGGCGGTCCTCGCCGGAAATGGCGAAACGTTGGCCGCGAAAGCCGCACTAGTTTACTCGCAGAAAAGCACACAGAGATCTCGCATCCAGTACAAGCGACGGCAGCGGCGTGGCGCCCTCCGGACCCGTGGAATGGCAGTGTGGCGGAGGGGACCATCGATCGGCTAGGTGGGCGCCCGGCGGGCAGCGCATCGCCGCGCCGGTCGCCGTGATAGCTACGCCAGGGAGGAAAAGCGAATGTCGGCTCGCTATGTTGCGCTTTCGCCCGCCGCTTTTGGCGAGCTGGTGCCGGCCTAGGAGATTAGAGGTTCGGGAGCTAGCTACCGATGTGCTCTACGTGGAACGGAGCGGAGGGGCTTGCTCGTCGCCGTCGGGGCAGGCCGAAGCGTGTTGGTTACTATGCGCGAGAGGCCAGGAAATGTCTGTCGTGGACCATGAAGCCGACGCGCATGGCTGCGGGGGATCAGTGGAGAAAGCGCTGGATTTGGCGTCGTCCTCTCCGGCCGCTTGCGTCTTTGCGTGCCGTACTGCCGTGGCATTGGACCAACCTTTGTGCACGACCACCGCCGGCTAATCTACTGATCGAGGACTAGATATAGAGAAGCAGGCCGTGTTCCTGGTAAATCTTCCTGTCCTGGCCGGATCCAGCCTTTTTCTTTCACCTCGGCGACTAATGCGTGTACACCAGCATCTAATCACTGTTTTAGCCTGTAACGACAAGATCAGATCGTTTGGCTAAAATGCCAAAGGTGTGTTGATACGCGCATGACGATCAGCCAAAGCCACGCCGTCTGATTCGGCAGCCTACAACGATGCCGATAACCGCGTACGTTTTCTGTCCAAAGGCACATTTTTTTTATTTGAGGAAGCTCATCCGACGCGTCAACGTGTACTGAGGCACTATCAGCTTCGTGCATTGACTGTCTTCTCGTATGCTTTGTTCATCTGAATCAGGACAATCCTGTGGTAAGCTTAATATCTACTGCTGCTAGATGATAAGATTTGCCATGGATCTTTTGATCTTTCCTTTTCACTTCGAGAATGTCTTGTCGTTATTGAGATGTCAACTGGTGGATTACCCTTTTCTGCTCTGTTCCATTATCCCAAACATGCGTTATGGCTGCAGATCTTCCAGTCTTCATTGGGCAGAGTAGATTGGCCCTGGCGGTGCACGTACCAGTCTATCACGCGATTTAAGTTGAATGCAACTATACAGTGCTCCTATGAAAAACCAAAGCAACAGTTGCTAGTTTCTCTCCTCGCATTATGTTTTCCGCGTCTAGAGAGAAGCAGAGACGAGGAACGACTCTGCTCCTGCCTGTACCTCGAGCGACTCTTGGGACTCTGATTCGTCCCTTTGTTTGCTCTTTTTCGTGCCGTGCCAATCCCCTCCTATCCTAAAGCCGTAAAGCGCAAACTGATCCATCGAGGATTCGATCGCATCTTGTTAATCACAGAGCCAACTCCCGTCCCGTCTCCCGGAGGACGCACGCGCGCCCGTTCCTTTGTTGTCGCGGGCGCGGACGTCACAAACTTTGTGGACTGGGCGACCGCGCGCACAAGAGCGCGTGGTGGCCACAGCGGGAGAGCCCCCAGACGGCGGCCGACCAGCCGACTGACCACGCGACGCGAGTCGGAGCTCGTTTCGCGTCGCGGAAGTGCGGAACGCCCGCGCGGTAGCGTGGTGGTGGGGTTAGGCGCGCGCGCGGCATCCCGTGTTGACGACCGCGGCGACACTGGCAGCGCCGTACCGGAGGGGACGACGGGGCGACCATGTGGCGCGCGCCGAGCGGCCGTGGGGACGGGGACACGGCGATGTGGACGCCCAAAGGCTCGATCCAAATCAAACGGTGGGTTCATGCACCGGAGACGGGGCGGCCGCCCGGGGGGTTTTCGCCGATGGCGACGGCCGCCGCGATTCGGATGTACCGATCGAGCGAGCAGCGCCTTTCTGCGGCTAACCGCGTCGCGCGGTTTTTTTTTCCCTCACCGTCGAAGCGACCTTGATGAGCGCAGCGGCGGCCAGGTGTTTCGGGAGTTAGGCCTGTCGTTTTGATTCATGATTATTTTACTTGATCAATCTGCCTCGGTGCGTCTCCGCAGTGACATTTTACCATTCACTACATTCAGTCCCGGAATCGACCGTGCCACCGCGTTCTTTTACAGGCTTGGGGAGCATTTTACGGTGACCCAGTGAGGCCGAGGATTTGACCGTGCGTCTCCGCGTTTCTTTACCATCGTGGCGAAGGTTTTACAACGAAGCGGAGCCTTTCATTCATGCACTTCCAATTCTTGATCAGCACAGTGAGTAGAAGCGGCATGTCACCAAAAATCCACTGTGATATCACGCTATTTCTAATCAGTAACTCCATCGCTCTCACAAGCAAAAACGGTTGGCTGTGGCCGTACCAGATGGCTATCCCGGCCGGCTGCTAGCAGTAGCAGAGACGTGGTTTATCCCTGTCGTGGCTACTACAGGCAACACCAAAATCGCAGGTGCTAAGCTACATCCGCAGGTCGAGGCCACGCTTTCGGCAGAAAATCCTACGGTAAGTCGGTAACCCGTCATCATATCCACAGAGAAAAAGAGAAACAAAATGGCCCGAATTACCCGCGACACAGATCGCCCTGGGACATTTCAGAGTGTAGTGGCAGTGGGGTGCCCCGGACAGCGACGTGGCCTCTACGCGTGCCAATATATATGCCGGCAGTAGCCCACTCCGTTGCCGCATCGCCTCAATTCAGTTAACTCGCTCGTTCACTGAGGATAGGGGGCGACAGCGCGGGAGCCGAAGGTTGATCAGCTCGATCGTTGATCGCCAGAAGAAGAGGTTGGAAATGGAAGGGCAGTTTGGATGGGGGAGAGAGGAGGGAGGGTGGAGGAAGGGGCCGTGGACTGCGCAGGAAGACAAGCTGCTGCTCGAGTACGTGAGGCAGCATGGGGAAGGGAGGTGGAATTCTGTCGCCAAGCTGACAGGTGCTTACTCCTACTTGTCAAGTGTTATTACTGATTCTCATTTGTCTTGTCATTTCTCTTTATCCATTCTTTTTTCATAAAGTTTCGTTGTATCAAGAGCTCTTCACCAACCTGATGCTGCAAGTTGCATTTGTTAAGTTGCGAGTTGATGGGGTAAAACCTGCGAGTAAAGAAAATAAGTTTATTAGTTGTTATATATACTACTGCTTGTAACTGTCAACTTGCAAGCAGATTTAGGAGACAAACTCTGTAGTACGTAAGCATAGTCAGTGGCCTTGATGCTGCTCCGTTTGTGCCCTGCAGGTCTCGGGCGAAGTGGCAAGAGCTGCAGGCTTCGGTGGGTGAACTACCTCAGACCCGACCTCAAGCGAGGCAAGATCACGCCGCAGGAGGAGAGCGTCATCCTTGAGCTGCACGCCCTGTGGGGAAACAGGTGACTACTGATCTTTCAAACCTGACAGTTTCTTGTAGAAACATGAGCAGCAACAAGGTGCGTAAAAAGAACTGAGGTAACAACTGAGCATGCGCTCTCTGTTTTGCTACGTACGCAGATGGTCGACGATCGCGCGCAGCCTGCCGGGGCGGACGGACAACGAGATCAAGAACTACTGGCGGACGCACTTCAAGAAGGGCAAGCCGTCCAAGAACATCGAGCGCGCGAGGGCGAGGTTCCTCAAGCAGCGGTGCGAGATGAAGAGCCAGCTGCTGCTGCAGGGACAAGAGCCGCCGCCGCCGCAGCCGCAGCAGCAGCTGGAAGAGACCGATCATGACGACGCAGCCACCGGAAAGGCAGCGCCGGTGGCATGCCTGGCCCAGCAGAACGAGGCCCTGAAGATGATGTTGGATATGGACGACCTGCTGTACCAGCTATGCCCCATGTCTTCCTGCTCCTCGTCCTACCACCTCCACGGCGGCAGTGGCAGCGGCAGCGCCTCGGCTGCCAGCGAGGGGTCCAGCGAGGATCAGCTCCAAACCGGCTACACGTGGGGGTGGGGCAGCCTGTGGAACCTGGAAGGCGTGGTGGATGACATCGACGGCGGCGCCTGCGGCTGGGACAGCAGCTTCACTTGGCTGCAGGATCAAAGGCTCGCTTTCGACTAGCGATTAATTTTATACCTTGGCTTAGATGTTCTTTTGATCCTTACCGTTGTGGATTTGTCTGCTGCTGCTTATGAGTGGAGAGTACACGTAGTAACTACAGGAGTGAGAGCGAAAGGCCATTTTGCAGATGCAGAGTTGGTGGATAAGATGCGCCACCAACTAAAGCTCCACTTGGATGGAGTAGAATGTCTCCATGACATGTTTGGCTTGTTTTTAGAGTACCTTTTTAGGAGAAGCTTTTTTTTTTTTTTACTTTCAGAAATAAAAGAAGGTATGATATGGGAAGAAAATGAAGGTGTAAAATGTGCACCACCTTATAACCTCTTGTATTTTCATTTCGCAACTTCTCAAGTTCAACAATGGTTTCATCTATGACTCCATCCAACCCTTCCTCTTTCGTCTTTGTTCAGTTAACCTCTCTCGAAGATTTTGGAGAAAATGGACGACTTACTCTTATACATGAAAAATATTTAATATCTATCAATATGGTTTTTATTCTTGCTTCACATAATAGGATTAATTCGAAGTTACTAAATTTTAAGATGCTGTACCATTTAAATTGGTGTAACTCTCCCTAAACTATACACGCGGGACTAAAATTTTGTGTTTGCTTTACATTAGCATGCACTCATGGGAGCAACACAACCCATCATGGCCATGACCCTCACAGCCACCGATTATTAGATGATGTTTGGTAAAAGGAAAATGATGTGTGGATTTATGATTAGGAAATAAATAAAAGGGTTAAGATTTAGTGGGGTGGATGAACGAAGGATTTATATCTTTTCTATTATTTCCTAATCTAATTTTCAATCAACATTGTTTAGTAACAACCACCATCTTAATTGCACAACACCTCTTCCTTCTTTTATCAACTAAGGTTTGTTTTCACTATTGATTCTCACAATTTGATTCTAAATTCATAGTGGAAACAAACATGCTGTGATTTTGCTCTGATTCTCATAATCCACATATCAATTTTTCAAAATCCCAATCCATCTCCCCACACCTCAGACTGAGAATCAATAGTGAGAAAAATAGTACCTAACACTTCTTACTTCTCCTAAAGATGGCAGTGGGCAGAGATTATTAATATCTATGGATATCTAACTTGATGGACACAAATGAGGATCTCAATTTTTAACATAAACAGTAGAAAATGGATATAATTTTAATCCGTGAATAAAATGAAAAGGGTAAGAATAAAGAAATACACTGCCTACTTT
>BCLG01000218.1:246639-256895 GCA_001602295.1 Zoysia matrella
ACATCGGTACACTTTTAAGAAAATATTTTTTTAAAAAAAATTCTAATTTATATTGGCAATGTTTGATTAAACATTGCGTCCAAAGCTACTATTTTTTTTACTGGAGTTGTAAGCAGAAAAAAGATTGAATCTTAGTTCTCATAGTAATTAAAGAGCATTTTTAGGAGATAAAACAATTTAATTTAGGTTATCAAAATATACATTTTAATAACATATAGAGATCTTTAATTGTAGCATATATTTGAAAGACATAAAAGTAATAAATTTATAAAAAACTTCTCTTATATCTTTTAGAATAGTTCTGTTGAATCTATATCATAAGTAATTAAGAAGCATTTTTAGGTTGTAACAATTTAAGTATCTAAATATACATTTTCATAACATATAAAGATTTTTAATTGTAGCATATACTTGCAAGATATAGAAGTAAAATAAATTTATAAGAACTTCTCTTATATCAGCACGGCCGTTTATGCCTGCTTCCGTTGAGTAGAAGCACACTCCTTCTTTGATCGAGGAAATTTTTTTTCTTCTTAGTAATATCTATTTTTTTTCTCCTTTTTAATATCTACGGTTATATTTTAGTCCTACGGTTAATATTTGTTAGAGTGACGTGACGCAACGAGCTATCAGTCAATGCTTGCGCTTTAATATATTGCGATGGCACACCCGTTCATGTCTGCTCCCGTCGAATAGAAGCACGCTCCAGAGAAAAGAAATTTTTTTACTTTTTAATATCTATTTTTTCTTCTTTCTAATATCCACGGTTAAATTTTAATTTGACGGTTAATATTTTTTTAGTGACGTGGCGCAATAAAGATTGAGAGAATACACGATATTTAATATATAAGAAAACATATATATATATATACCAGCGGCGACTAGGGTTTCATTCTCTCCCGTACCCAGCCGCCGCAATCAACGCTGCGTCTCTTCATCCCATATCCGATTCTATCGCCCCGCCACCCTGCCCCGCGACGCCGCCACCGACCCCTGCTCGTCGATCGAAGATGTATCTTCAGTACTACATCAACGAGAAGGGGGACAAGGTTTACACTACCAAGGTTTTCTGAGTTCTTGCTTAATCTTGATTTATTAGTTGACGACTTGGGGTATTAATCTCTGCTGATGCGCGCGTCGCGTTTTTGCTCTGCAGAAAGAGTCGCCTCTCGGGGTGCCGACGCAGTCTGCTCACCCGGGTATGCCCAGCTTCCTCCCCCTGTTTTCCTAGCCCTTGTTATTATCTTATCTGCAAATAAGTTTGTGTTTATTTGGGATTAATAGTAGGGTAGTTTTCATGTACTTTAAGCTTGGAAGAAGGATATAGTTACAGTAGCATTACCTGGTTAGTGTGCCGCGCCGCTCAGTAGTTCTTTGGATTTATAGGAGAACTTATGACGTTGTAAATCAGTTGGGAACTTCTCAAGACTGCTGGCTTAGGTTGGTCAGAGATATTTTTCTCACGAAGATGTAATTGGCAGGGCAGGATCCAAAACACATAGATTCATTTATATATATATTTTTTGAATATAAATTTATTCCCCAAAACATAGGATATTTATTACCATTGGCCAGTGCCAAGTTATGGTTTCTGGATATTACTTTTGAAATACTATGTTGTAGATTCAATTACCTTTGAGATCTTATCCTTGAAATTTTGAGCATGTCAATTACCCTACCAACTCTTTTATGGATACATACCTTTCTGGCTTCTGACTTGTCCTGTAACTTTTGAATGGCCTTTTTATGCTATTCCTGCTATTGATACTGTTGAGATGTGTACCATTTGCTCAACGTGTTTATATACTGATGAAAAGTATGCAGAAAACCTCACATGCTCTAGTCAGGCATGTAAATTATGTTTCATTTGCAATATGTTGTTCATTGTTCGGTAATTTGAATGCTTGAAATTTTGGCACTGAAATTGTTGCTTGTGGTGCAGCTCGTTTCTCCCCAGATGACAAATACTCCCGCCAGCGGTACTTGTTGAAGAAGAGATTTGGACTGCTGCCGACACAAAAGCCAGCACTGAAGTATTGAAGTTCCCAATTCTGCCCAACCATTGAACTTCAGAAGAATGTGTTTCGTTGCATGTTGCTTAGAATGTAGATTAGCTATTTGAGAAAAGAAATCAACTCCTTTAGTGCTAAGGCTGTGTCCGCAGCATCGTCAAAAACATGATGTAATGCTATACCTTTGTCAGATTATGCCACTTAATGCTGTGTAGTACTCAATTTGATTATGTGATCGTACCACAGTTCAGGTGTCCTCATTTGTTCTTGACTATTGACTTGCTTAAGCTATCGTGGAGTAGGCTTTTAAACATGACTGTCTTCCTGTGCCAGAGTTAAGGGCATCCTCTCTTTTGATTCTTATTTGAGGAAACAACGAAGAAATATAGTCAATGAATGAACATATATTCTTACCTGGCACTTCAGGGCCTCCTGGTGTTAAGGCAATAAGGCCTGGAGGCCCTGAAGTCTCAATCATTCTTAATGTTTCCTGTGTCTGGTGTGTGAGGCCGATCATTACTTCATGTTGGCCCTAAAACCTTTTGAGTTTTACTTGCATTAAAATAAATCTGAATGTGGATCAATATATGCAGCCTCTTGCCTTCCTGTCCTAGCTGATGTACTTTGGAATGTGAACTCAGATATGCGTAGTATATTGTCTCCCAGATGATAAACTTCGAATATTGATCGTTCATTTCCTCTGTCGAGAAATGAGCGACATTGTTTCAAAACGTCAGTAGATCCCTGCTACAAATATGATCGTCGACTAATTCAGTACAGGGGACCCGTACGACTAGTTCAGAGCGGGGATCCACGGTTGCGACTTGGTCAGGACAATTTCCATGCCGAAAAAAGGTAAGTTGCGAGCAACTGTTCAACTCCTAGTGCTTGTTTCATATCAGAGCATACATTTGCAGCGACCAGTACGTAAGTTAATCACAAAAGCAGAAGTACAGTGTGCCTTGTCACGATCTCATCCAAAATGACAAGGTAACTTGCATATGGATAGAACACAAAATCAGGAAAATTGAACACCATGTGAGAGAGGAAGATCAGTATGCAGCAACAAGATACTGTTCTAAATTGGTTGTGCATCACTAAATTAAGTACAATTTACCATATCGCAGAATAACTTTTTCCCAAAAATGTTCACAGTAATATTAGTTGGCCTAGTTGATACGCCACAAATTCTTTGGCGGACAGAAATGCCATAACCTGCGAGGTAACAACTGTATTGCCTAATTGCCAACAGAAGAATGTACTGCCTATGTCTACTGTGTAAACAAAGTGAGCAGTAAAAGTCCACACTATTTCACATAGAAGACATTTCCGACTACTCTGGAGAAGAAACCATCTCTACCTCCCTGGACGATGGATCATCATCTTCATCTTCAGACATATCATCATCTCCAATGCTTATAATATCCGTATTGCTTGCTTGCCTAACAAATTGCCCTCGCACCCTTGGTCTTGTTTCAGCAAGTTTCTTTCGGTTCACATACCTCACCTTCTTGTCAAAACAGCGCTCTTTTCTTTTCTGCCTGAATTTGGCGAGTGCTTGTGCCCTCCTTTCAGAGCGCTTACATGTTTCCTCAGGCATCGGCGTGCTTGGTACCGATGACCACACATTTTGTGTTGGTAACTGCATGCTCATACCAGCAGGGTTAAATTGAAATGTCGGCATCATAGGCATACCATGGCACTGAGGATACATATTGTACTGAGGGAACACTGTCGGTGGTGGATGCGATGGAGCATGGTTTACGTTTCCATGAAAATTTTGCATTGGAGGAAGTGACATCCCGTGTTCTAACATTCCAGAATAATAAACTGGAAAATGGTATATAGTAGTTCTTGAAGTATCATTATGTGCTTCACTGCTTTGCTCTATGTGCAAGTTAGAGGACGAACAGCATACCATAGGGTTCTGTCCACGCATCTCATGAGCTTCTTCATCCCGAATATTTAGATCAATACCGGTGTAACTTCTGTCAGTTGCACTAGAGCAATTACCCTGGTTATCCAAAGAATCTATCCGACTGCCACCTCTTTGTAATTCACTATCAAATGATCTGCTGGTTGGTATGCTTGACTTAACATATGCTAGAAATGCAGAGGACTCAGCGATCCTCAGGTTAGTCTTTATAGGGCGTGAACATATTCTTGGAGATGCTGGTAATTAAAGTGAAAACAAAATCAGAAAACAGCGGAAGAACTATGGGTGATTTAACAGTATGGTTGATGAGAAAGGAATCTAGCCATCTGACATCTCTTTGTGATTCACTATCAAATCAGAAAACAGCAAAAAAAAACTTACATGCTTGATCACCACCAGCAACAGAGCCTGATACATCATCCATGTCGCACTTTTGTTTGGGCTCAGGAACAGAAGTGTTGGACTGAAAACATGCCAAGATATGGAACACCATTTTAACAAGTATGTTGATTCATACAGGTTAACATCACCACATATCATACTGTATGTAGAAGACAACATGCATATTTCTATGGCAGGAGAAGCATAATTTGGAAATGGAAATTTACTAAGACCAAAGGGAATGCAATAAAATCACTAACGACTAACAAGTTCAGTACCTCATATTCACGTTGATTGGAGGTGCCTGCCTCTTGATTCGTTGTTTCTTTTGGCCTATCATCTGTCTCGTCTGATAGGAGAGTGGTGCTATTGGTATTTGCATCGCTAGGTTCAGAGAGCACCAACTCGAAATTATCATTGAAGAAGTTTTTCTCGGGCAAACCAAGCTGCCAACACCAATTCGCAGTTTAAATAACAGTTCATGCAGGTACAGCAACAGCCCACAGGCATCTCAGCTTAAAGCATGCTTTCTAACGGAGTCACAGAGGTGATTTGAATAAGCAGAGTGCCATTTACCATCCGTCTTCGCCGCCACACATGGGTCCAGAGGTTCAGCAACTCGTTCGTACGCAAAGGTTTCACCAGGTACTCTGCCGCCCCAAGCCGCAGGCACTTGACAACAACAGGCACCTCATCTCTGTTGGACATCACTGCATGATTTCATCAACGGCAGTATGATCAGTGTACGTATGCGGTATGCCACGTTAATTGGCAGCAGCCGCAGAAACAGTAGGGCAGCTTACTGATGATGGGGATGTGACGCAGCTCCTTGTTCCTTGCAATGTACTTGAGCATCTTGAAACACTTGGAGGCCGGCAGATCGACCTCCGCCAGAATGATGTCGATCTCGCTGCCCTCGTAGTTGAGAATACTGATCACCTGCCGTGGAGACTTGGCACAGGTTACTGGATCAAAAAAGGAGAAAAAAAAAAGGTTACCAACAATACAAGCGTATGAACACGCATATACTGATATACAGCACATCATTCCAACCGGAAACGCCAGTACTACGGCTAATGATAGAGCCCACAGGAACGCCATCCTAATAAGGTAACCCCATGAACTGAAGCAAGGGAGAGCAGTAAAGCTGGGCTGACCTTGGTAGGAGCAGTTGCAGAGGAGCCGGAGCACCTCCCGCGAGCTGTTGGAGTCCCCGTCGCAGAGCAGAATCCTCACCTTGCTCCGGTCCACGAACTGCTGCCTTCCTGCCACGCCGGCGCCGCTGCCGCCGACGCGATCCCCCTCGCCGGCGCCCACCATGTATCCGAAACAGGAATCCACCTGCCCACCCGCCCGCCTTGGGAGTCGAACGAAAGCGCCAAATCAGCAGCTGCCGCGACGGGATTACGCCGACGCGGCTGCCAAATCTGCGGACGCCTCCTCCTCCATGGGTTCCGCCACGAGCACTGCTCAATGAATCCAAGGCCCGCACGAGCTCCCGCGACTGCTCGAAGCTCAGGGCGCTAGCAGCGGCGACCGCCGGCGAAGACGCGGCCCTCCGGCCGTCGCTGTCGGGCCCGCACCATTATCCGCGCGTAATCTATTCAGGGGCGGCGGCGGTCGGCGTGGCGATGGCGAACGGCTACGCTCCGCTGCGCTGCGCTGGAGCAGTACAGGATACTTTCGTCGCTTTTTTCCGCTTTCCGCCTCCTTTGGAAGAACAGAGGAAAAATTTCTGTTTCCTTGAAATTGAACTGATTTCTGTGGTGAGTGGGATGGGATGGGGGTGGGGTACCGCTGCCACCCGGCGGTCAGGAGAGGAGAGAAAAGGGGGAAGAAAGAAGCCGTGGCCGCCGACTAAAATATTGGCGAGCGGGCGAAAATATCTATCGACCGGTGCGAGCGAGGCGATAAAGCGCACCGCTTTTGGGGACGTGTCCGGGGACTAATCACCGGGAAATATCTTAACCCCGCGGTGGGACGCCCTGGTGCCTGGTGGAGCCACGCCTCCGGTGGGGGACAGCCACGTCCTCGCGCTCATCCCATTCCTGGCGCGCCCATGCGCATCGGGCGCCACGGTTGCCGCGTTTCCGCCCCCTGTTTCAGATGACGGCCGCGCGGACAAAGCCGGCAGAACGTGGTCATCGCCTGCCGGGACAAGTTGGGCAGGCCAGCCGAAGCGAACGTGAAAAAGATTTCGCCCAGCTGCGAGGCGTTGGACACGAGTGGAAGCGGCTCCGGACGAGGGTTTTAGAAACCCAAGCTTTGTTCGGTTTTCAGTTTGGTAAAAAATTAGTCGGTTAGTCGAATTTATTTTAGTATTAAATTCGATTTTCGATCGAAAACTAAATCTAACTTTATACTAAAATGAATCGTCTTAAAACCACAAAAACTGATCTGTTTTTATCGGATCCTAAAACCCTGCTCGGGATGGCCTAGCGGTGATCTCTTTCGCTGCACCGAGCAGAGAGCGACTGGTTATGGTGGCGGCCCGTAAAAGATTTCCGCCTCATTTTCAATCGCTTATCGGTTGCCTGCTCATATCATCGTGCAGCCTGGGCAATCCGAAGGAGTCGCCGGTTCGCCACCCGGCAAGGTCGTGGTGATCAGTGTCCCAAGCGGTAAAATCATGAAACGTGGCTGGTGTTGCCGGTACTGCTGACATTGGTTGAACAAATCATGGACCCCAGTGTAATTCTTGCTTGAAAACGAAATATCAAATCATTCACAGTCACAGATCTATCACAGCCACAGGTCAGTTTGTGCGGATGGTTCTCAAGTTCCATTCCACTAGTTCCGTTTGAATCACCCTAAATTTTGGAAACCAGATAAAAATTTTTTTTGCGTACTTTCAAACAGTGAGATTTCTAATGAGGTTTTGGAAGGTCTAGAATCCGAAATCCATGAGAGCTAAAGATCTTTGGAACGGTAGCTGTACGAGATGCTGGAGATTTGCAGTGTCAAGAGACTGATTCCACGTCAACGATCATAGACGTCCATACACAAATTGTAGAGACGTTTATTCACTGATGATAAAAATCAAAGCCTCGTACCACTGACTGTGACTGGAGGTAAATTGACATAACGCCACCGGCTGAGTCCACGACCTTGCGGCCGGCTGCTAAAAACATGCCATTCGCGCTGGTACTGCTTTCTCGGGTTAAGAGTGAAAACAGGTCGAAGAAAATAGACTAAAAATGATAAGAGTCAAATTAAATTAAGATCAAATTAAAAATTTATTTATTTTTAAATTAAAATTTTATAAGAGTTAAAATAATTTGTGAAAAAATTCGCAGACCGAGCTATTTTAACACCCTTACTTGGGTTGTAAAAGTTGCCCATTGGCGTGAGACCTTTTGGATCCGATTCATCTTTTTGATGCCGTGTAAGAGCATGGACATGCGTCCGTTTCTGTTTCAGTTTTTGTAGGGAAGCATGAATACCACCTCTCCGTCGCATGGAAATTTCGACCGGTTAAAAGACAGGAAAGACTGAACAGGAAGGCCAGACCCAGACCGTATGCCTCTGAATCGGGATATATGCAGAATTCAGCAATTGGGCCGTCCCCGAGGCTGGACACTGACAGTGACAGGTGACGGCCCAGTCCTCGACCTACGAAGGTTTTTTCTTCTATGCTGTCCTGGGCCTCCTGGATGGGTGAAAAAGTCCAAATTCCAGTTACTGTAGCAACTCTGCCCCTCAAATTCAAATAACCCAATTCGTCTTCGATGAGCTTGTTTCTTCGTCCGCAGAACATGTTCTGCTCTTTCGAAGCATGAAACCTTGCTGTGTTCGTTTTAAAAATTAATCTCTGTTATGTTAGACTCAATGTTCTAATGCTCATGAGAAGTTCTGTCCACGCAATTTGCTTCGACTCGTAAAAAAAATGCCTTGTGAACAGAAACGGATGACTCCATTCGAGAAGTGTAGTTCCTCGACGTCCAATCGCATCAGTAAATCCGCGCCGGATAGCGAGAGGAACGGTTCTATTTTGCTTCCACTTTTGCCACTGCCTATGAATCACAATGGCTCACAGGCACAGTTAAAATCAAGTGAAGCAGGACAAATCAGTAACGGACTCAAAAAACTGACACTACCAAAACGTTTTTGTCAAACCTAAATTAGTGGCGAAGACAACTCAGTCCCTTAGATGTTCTTTGATGATGCGATCATTTCCGCAAAATCATTACAGGTCTGTAGAGACTCATCACCGTTGCCAACAAAATAACCACACAAAAACAATTTTTTTTGAAAGAAAAGGCAGGAGCACTGCCATTCACTGAGCGAGAAAAGAGGTACAATTATAAGCAACACAGGAAAAACAATTTTATTTTCGCAGAACAAAAATCGAGTGTCAGGGCGACTCATGTATGTAAGAGTCGCCGCGCGCCCAGCGGCGCCGGATTAAGTCCGAGGGCGCGTGAGGAAGACGAGCTCAGGATACAACAAGTGAATGTTGCTTCAAGGGAACGAGTCGGCGGGGAACGGCGACCGGTCTGGGACCGATCATCCCAGCGACCAGATGACGAAGCACAAGAGAATCGCAAGTTTCATAGGGGAAAAAATGGATCAAAAGAAAAGAATAGAACTCCGAAACATCTATACTTCTCTATTGATTCACGAGAGACGACGAGGACGAATAGATGGAGGCGGCGGCGGCGGCGGCGGCGGCGATGAGAACTTGGCAGAGGGGGAAGGCATTTATAGCCGCCGTGGCTGGGTTAGCGTCTCATCAAACCCTAATGGGCTGAGGGTTTGGTGGGCTTCTAGGCCTTGAGTTGGGCTGGTTGGCTTCTGTAGTTATCTATCTCCCTCCAAAAATTTTCCAGCTTCCTGGAAACAAAAAATATCGCATGTTGCATCATCATGTGCTTATATCCACGATATATGTTGGTAAACGAATTCCCAGGGGTACTCAAGGAACAGCATTACAGTGAACCATGCACTTGGAAGTTGGTACTGAACAAACAGCATCCAGTGAAAACACCTCCGATGTATCGGTTCATCATTTCATCATCAAAAGTCGTTCTTTAACACAAAACGATGACGCGGCGTCGAATCAAGTTTACTTCACAAATGGAAGATCGAAGTTACAAAGGGGAAAAGTGAAAGTTGTGCGCGCGTACATGTAACGAGCTAAAAACTTCCACATGATTTATGTTGCACAAATGCGCCTTACAAGAAAACCATTCTGAACAACCTAGGCTGCTGACGCAACATACTCTGAACATCTGCACCCTAGAGGAAAACATAACTGCAAAGCTGGACTGTATTCTTGTAAAGCGTAACCCAAGCTGTGCATACGATCAGCTCTTGTTTTCCGTAGATTCTGCAGTAGTCGAGGATGTAGTGGATGCCGTGAGGTCCCTGGCACATTGTGACACATATGGCTTCAGCTGCAGTCATTCACATAAGATATCCGTTAGTCGTAATTGATGAACTCAACTCATCTTTGAAACATAAAGTAAGAAATGAAGATATTGTCTATTTTCAAGTCCTCTCTCTTTCAGATCCAAACTCATGTTTGTTATGGTAATAAATTTTTAACGCCTATTTGACAAATAATGTTTCCATCATACTTCATGAGTCAAACATTAAACACTTTCTGAAACAAAATTTTGAGAACCTCTGTTATGGGTGTGGTAAGTTTTTAAGTTGTCTAAATAAACTTTCTTAAGTTAAAGTTCACATCTTTTAACTAAAATTGGGCCATTGGCTTTCCTAGTTGGTTTAAAACATATATGAAATATTTTCAAATCTAACCCAGAAAACTAAGCCCATGAGGGAAGACAATTTGTACTTGAAATTTAATTTGAGCATGCCATGTAATTTAATAAAAAATTTATTATACCAATTACCTTGAAATCAGTCAAGTCAGGGACTACAAATCTAGGCAACTTCTCATCAACTACCACATATCCACCTGC